>JAQFYB010000693.1:0-46042 GCA_034694085.1 Pogonognathellus longicornis
GCAGCAAACAATAATATTTGTGTAGGCATTCATTGAAGTCTAAAAGTATCATGTCAATTAAAATTGCAAATAAAATTAGCATAGGGAATGTATTACACCGATATCTTCATTCAAGGTCTACTCTGAAATCAGCAATAAAATATGCAGACTATGAACAACATGATTTGCAAACAAATGGGTGCTAATCATGGCAGCAACGGCTTATACCTAATTAATTACATCATCGTTTTCGAATACTTCCGTAAACAATGATGAAATCTTCCACTTTAGTTTATTTACTACTCTAGACATATCGCATATCATGTCTGGTAGTACATTAAAGTGTTTAGACATATTTACACTTAAAACCAACCAAATGATTTGCATTTCGAGTCCCTGCACGTACAAAATATTAGAATCAGAGCAGGATCAGCAAGGATTATTGCAGAATTATTAAATATAGCTAAAGAACGGATGTACCTATTCAATTTTTCTGCTGTGGATGCATTCAATATATGCCTTGAAATTTATTAGAACATAATCTCGGAATTTTTTGCGATTTAAAAAAAAGTTTCCCAGAATATTAGCTCATAAAGTTGGCAGAGCTCTCAAAGCTGATTGAATGATTACTTGAGTCTTGAATGGTTATGTCATTTGGTATATTATGTTTGTAGTTTGTCGGTGTGATAAGGATTGAATGTTATGATCTTTGCAGGAATCGGTGGCACACGTTTCATCTCTTTCGAGGACCGTCATTGGCATAACGACTGCTTTATCTGTGCAAGCTGCAAGACGTCTTTGGTAGGACGCGGTTTTATCACCGACGGCGATGACATTATCTGCCCTGACTGCGCCAAGCAAAAGCTCATGTAAATCAGGGACTGTTTTAGACGAACTCTCGACCACTACCACCAAATCATACCACAACATAACAAGCCGTGAAAAACCTTACCAACTTTATCAATTCAACTTCTATTCTATTATAAGTATACTATAGTATATTATATATGTAAAAATAAATAGCGGTTCAATCCAGTCGAGTCCTGCCCGTATATAACAATGCATACATACTACAGACATAAAAATACATCTATACATTTAGTAATGTTATTATATTATGTATAAACACACATAATATACATACAATTTACAACCAAGGGCTAACTAATAAATAAAAAATTATGTTCGTATTGTATATGTATAGGTATATAAGCGTATGTGTAATGTTATACCACACACAGAGTAATGATTCGTAACATAATGAGTCGGCAAGAAAAAAGGATAAATAATTATAATTAGCAAGTTTTATTATTACTTACTTACATTTACATTAGTACTCGAAGATCTGCTAAGGAAAACAATAATATTTACACTTTGCAATTCTATTCAAATTCAAAAGAATGACCAACATGGTGAAGCACAAGAAACTTCATACTCGAAAACAATTGTAAAGGAAAATTCATTATTCAATCCTCAAACAGATCCCTTCAAAACAGAGAGAAATTGAACGAACAAAAGAATCACTTACATTATATTATAGATTCACCATGCAATTACACTTAATATTACTATTATTGATGACTAAAATATTTGTGTAGGAAAAAGATACACTGATTGTGTATACCTACTACTATACACTTATCACTTACATTATGAAAGCTATTTAGTAGTACATAGTTTTAGAAATTGTGTTGTTAAATAAATTTTAAAATTCTTTCAAGATTCTGTATAGGTATCTCTAGTATAATTAGTCAAGTAGGTAGTTGTAGTACACGTACCTAAAAACTTGTGTCATAAATACATACCATAATATTAAATGATGCCATATAAAACTACATACAATTACACACAGTGAAATTGGTTATAAAGGGAAGATGATAATAATTTGATGATGTCCGTGAATGTTTGTGTGTACTAATATTATCAGTGTGTTTATTAGTGTATTACTAGTATGGTAGTAAATTACTAAGTGTTGAATGCAAAGTAAACAGTAAATAATAATTTTAATGTATGTAGTATTACCATATTAAGAAGTGTATAACTAGCTGGTAGAAAGAATACATTAAAAACAATTGTGAAAACGCAAAGGAAACAAAAACGAGGCACAGATAATATGATATAAAATATAAGAAAATACATACACACATGCATACTGCCGTGTGTTATTAAGCACTGCACTATTACTACCATTATATACATGAAAAAGAAAGCCCAGCTCTATTCTCCATAATATGGAGCTGACTTCCCCTGGCTCTTGGCTGTAAAATATTAACTACAGAAACACGAATGAATATAAAGAATTTAAATACAAAGTGTATACTAAAAATCAGATCTGCTGAATAAAATGAAAGCATAATATACAGATGCATACAATGACTATGATATGTAATAACGTGGAATCAAATCATTATTACTATACAGATACTACTAAAAAATATGTAAATTTAACATGGAAAACTGATCAAGTGTACTTACAATATTATATTCTTAACTACTATCGATAAACTCCCAGAATTATCAAATTTAGAATTGTCTTACACGTGTACGTGTCCTTGTCATTTTTAGCAAAAAAGTTGTTATTGAAAGGAAGAACTAGAGTTATTACTACTATGTAATTTCATTTGAAATATTCGATATTAATATTTAATACTAATATAATAATTACTATGTGAAAGAAAAATAGTCTACTATTACGCATCAAACAATTACATGAATAAGATTTAAGAGTCTTACAGTGTTATACAAGTAGTAGGTACATTATACTTTTAGAATAATTCTAAATTGAGAAAATGTTTTACTTTGAGTGGGCTATTGCAGTATGTATAAGTTTTCCTTAATATTGTATGAAAAATACTTTAGAGATACTTTTAATGGTTAAAGAAACAATCCCTTATCTTAGCTTTTAAACACGTTAAAATACTTAATTGCAAATTAATTGCAAAGAAATTGCAAATAAATGGAAAATTAGATTTAGCCTTAGACCCTATAGAAAACAAGGAGAGAAGAGATACAAGTGACAATTGTGTGAAACCCTGGAAATTGACCCTTTTCAGCTTTATAGATGCACAAGCGCTTAAAAATGCAATAGAATTTGAGTGTGAATCATTCGAGTCAACACAAGTATAAATATGTACTACAATTTACACAACAAGTATACAGATGACACACAGCCTCTGCTAGTAATCATGTCAAAAAGTGACGAGTCATGTTTTTGCATACAAAAATGTGAATTAAGTATAAGAGAGCTACTATTATAAAAATATTATTATTACTTGTGAACCTTTAATTAGTAGATTATGCAAAATGTGAGTTAATTGTAGAATTTTGCTGCGATTGAATTCTGCATGATGTGTCCTTGTTCACTTACAAAGGTGAACACAGTATACATACATAAATGTAATATGAGAATTACACTGAGTTTTAATGTCACAATTTAATGGTGCTTGTAATTGAGTAGTGTATTGTATAGTCGTAAGTATTGATGTGTGGAAAAGGAAATGAGGCAGAATTTTAATTGTGTACCTGGTGCTTGAGAGACGTACGTGAGTCAATTATCTAATCCTATACTATAAATGTGTCTCGTACAGTGTTGTAGAGAGTATTATATATTTAGAGCTATATATAATGTAAAATCAATCACATAACTATGTAACTTTTTTGCTTATTATCAATCACACACAAAAACACATAAGAATATTATGTCTAAATACACATACACATAAATATTGTTGTATTCTACTTATTTACTTACTTAGTTTCCTTTTGCAAGCTTTGGATGCTACATCAAGTCTCATTCATGTAAATACATGTGTCATGTCATTCATTTGATGTCACTTGTGTCAATTCCTACATATACTCCTTGTATATGTTGCCTCAAGGTTGTTTTGATTTTGATGTTGATATTACGACTATTATTGTATTGATTTTTGGGGCGGATCTTGATTTATTCTTATCTTGAGACTTTAACTGTACGAAAAAATCATTTTAATATTATTTTCCGTGTACTATCATCACTCTATTCAGATGTACTGCTATATGTTGACAATATCATTATTTCTAAGCATGATAGTCTCATTCTAAATATTGTGTGCTCTTATTACATACATACATACCTATGTATGTATTGTATCAAGTTAAAATGGTGGTAGTATACTCTTACTGTAATAACTGGACTTGTAACTTGTAATATTAATATTAATGCTAATTATATGTTACATAGAATCTATATACTATGTACACATTTTTCTATTGTATTGAATGCATGTAAGAATTCTTATTCATTTACCATGTGAATTCTATTGAATATTAGAAGAGCTATACTACCTAGATACAAAAACGTTTATTGTGGATCTGATTTATTAGCACAATTAATTCAATTTGATGCATGCATAAATTATCATTTATTTATGCTCAAGGCATGATTTCTCCTTCGTGTATAACAGTATCTGTATCAATTATCCTTGTAAATCCAATGAAAATTATTGTGTGTGTCTGTGTGTGTCTGCATTTCACTTTTACTGTAAAAAATATTATAAAAGTACTGCATTCATTGGAATAATGTACTCAGTCTAATTACTTTGATTTTATTATGCGTGCAAAAAAAACAGAATTCACAAATTGAAGAAATTACAAACGTGTTACTTACAGTTACATACAACGTGCAATGCAATGATGATTGGGTTACTAAAAGAATATTATTGTGTTAGTAAAAATGAATTGTGTATTTATATACCTCTTATTGGTGTATTTTAGTAGATCTACAGATTGTCATGATCTTATTACAATTATGATGTAGTTGAAGAAACTGATGATGATATATTTAACCTAACCCGGTATTATTCTTTCGTTTACAATACGTTGTACTTGTAATGTCTAAGTATAAAATAATTTTTAAAGTGTATTACATATTATGGACTATCTTGTAGAAAAATAATAACTCACTTTACTATATGTAGTAGCTATAAACAAGATATTATGTCTATTTAGAATATTCGTCGTAAGAATGTCTGTATGCAAACAATTTACTCTAGTTTTACTGCTTAATATTATTATTGTACTACTGACATCAACTTACATTATTATTATAAATATTATTATTATAATATGCTGCTTATATTTTATCCTTTGGGAATACTGTAGTAGAGTTGTAGTAAAGGACAGCGCAATAAATTAACAATTATAATAATTACTATGCTATTATAATATATGAAAAACAACAAGTATACTGCTAATACCACTGTACGTGCTAATAATCATGATTAATTTAAAGAAATTAATGTCCATCGCATGTTACGATAAAAAATGAAATAAATTCATCCTATTAAAACTTGTCTTTTCACTGCGTATAGTCTACTGTCATTTTATTTATCATACACAACACAGCAACTTATTACAATTATTAAACTAGACTACCTTCCAGTAAAGTGGGTAGCAATTAGAAACTACCAAAAATAATATTAACTATAAGAACACCCACAGCCGTATCCAGAAATCGATTTCGGGGAGGGCAAAATATATTTCAGGGACTACATACCATATTATGCCCATTGTTGTTTAAAATGTAGAAAAGTATTGGCTATTATATACTGCAGGTTAGTAGAACAAATATTGTTGCTTATTGTGCTAAAAGCAATACATACACAGCCATACACAGAATATGGAACAATATTAAGATCTAATTTTCAAACAACGCTAATAAAGTCAATGCTAGGCGAATTAAATTCATTTCATTTTTTATGACAGTATTTTCATGGTGTTCAATAATTTCCTGGAAGCAAATTCTAAATTTACTGATGTAATAATTAGATGCTTGTGTTACTAGCTATCTGCATGATATTCAAATGGTAATGTGGTGCATGGAGAAGACAATCATTTTCAAATCAAGATGGTTTTAATTTTGTGAATACCATTCACAAATAATGGTAGTAGCTGCCTTTATTTCACGATGACAAATACAAACCGATATTTACAAGCGTATAAAAAGTGAGTATTTACTGGGAAAAAAATTATTTTACACGTGTCCGAGCTATATACTATATTCATTGAAAACACACAAAATTACATTTGCATAGGTAGGTATATATAAAGGTATAAGCAGGTTAGGTTCTATAAATATATTACATACATTTGCTTTAACATTTAATTTACTGTACAATTAAACAGTGATGTCTTATACATGTATGTACATGATTCAATAAATTAAGTATTAGTTAAGTATCAATCAACAATGAACAAGTGCAACGGAATTGAGACCGGGCCGATATCTTTCAATTTCAATTTTAGCACTGAGACATAATATGTATACATGTAAGTATCTGCTCATCAGTTGCATTTACATTGTTCATTTAATTCATTTCTTATTACTAGTAATGGCTGCCATAATGGTTAACTAAGTTAAGAGGGTTATTGCACTGCAACGGCATTTTTAAATAACGAGATACAATAAATATCAACTGGTAAACATAAATATATCATGTGTAGTGTATATATACAATATATAATTTGTAGCTCCAATTGGATAACCTACTAAGGTTTACGTAGGTAGAGAAAAGGCAAAGTACTTACAATACAATAACGACTTAAAACGGTAGTATAGTAGCAACAACAACGATTGCAATGCAAACCATAATGTAATAATAATAGCAATAACAATAATCATATATAAAATAGATCAGATTCATTTTGTGTCCATAATTTACCAACCTTCTTCAGTTCAGTCATATTTTATACGACTCAATATTATTCTCCCTTTAAATATTAGCACACAACATTACACACAAGGTTGAAATGTTTATTTCATGCAATACAATACACTTGGAAGTAATAGCAAAGTATTAATATTATTACTTTAAAGATCATACATAATATGATAATTAGTTACTTTAAATACATAAGACTGTCACAATAGACTTACACACTTGCACACTAAAAAATAGCTGTGTCGTAAGTCTTATAATATGTCCTTAAAAGTTGCATAGTTAGTTTTTTTATTGCTATTTGAAGGCATAAAACAGGTTGCACAGTAATGATTTCTATAAGTCCGGGTTGAAACAACTGTATGTGAACTAATGGACTGAAAAAACATGGCTCAAAATTGATATTTTCATTTACTATTATCAGATTCGCTCTCAGCGATATGAGACAAAAACTGATTTGACAAAGGAAACAATAAAGCTACGTTTACAGTTTTTACAACAACATAAAAGCTACACATGAAAGTCAACTTGAATTCAGAAAATGCATCCTGCATTTATATTTTTTCTACATAAATTGGTGCAACATTCATTTTTTAGTCTGCATCATTTTGTAGGTAAATGTAGGCTGTGTTACTATTAGTGGTAATCAGAAAATGAGATGCGGGTTACCATCACTTGTGTAAGTAGTATTCATGTTTTACACGAAAGCTTCTGCTCGATAAAAGAGCATTTTGCCCACAAGAAACACAAAAAGTACAATAATGTTGACTCACTACGTGCATAAATACACTAGAACATTTTGCTACCTTTACCTTTTTGCAACATTATTAGTTGCTGTACTGGAGCGCATAAATATTAACCCACTAACATTTGAGTGTGGTACATTTTCGTGCATACCTACACAGTACACATACATGGAAATATCTTGACTATTATGATGAGCTGGCACTGTGCAGATATTGATATTACTATGTATGTTTGTTGATATTATTGCACTAGTCAGAATAAGTATCTGCATGTATAGACTAAAGGTTTTTAACTATCAAATCACAACCAAACCACAACAGGAAATTCTTCATCATAATCCTAAGTACATAGTAGCCATTTTTTAAAGGTATATCATCCAAATACGTTTCAAAGCACTATGATAATAATATGTAGGAAATTACACAGTAGCCAAGTCTTGTTTTATCAGCAAAGTCTTTTTGTAAATTACTCTGAGTTGAACTGCCTGTCTACATGATCTAAAGGCTGGAAATTGTTGTAATCATAAAAAACTTAGCTTACAACACATTTACGTGGAGTATAGCTAAGAATTCACATAGTAAATAGACAATAACCTTCATTTTTAATAAAACCCCAAACAAAATGAAAAAATAGTCCAATCTGATTTTACTAGTAGCTGTTGTGTGAGTAAGTATCTAGCTAATAATAATGTACATAGCAAGTTGCAGAGCACGAAAAACACATTGAATTTGCAATATTTTTTGCAAACCAGTATTTGAAACCATGAAGAGTGCTGTACGTATCTTTACTGCCAAAACCAGTCTACATAAAAACTACACTGGATTTTATTGTGCAATGCGGTTTCACATTGTTTGCCCTGCTGCACACTTACTTAACTAATATTATTTCCGTTTCTCAAACTCTGTATGTCCTTCCCGTAATTTCGTTTGCCAAACTGGGGATCTTCCTATACCTAGTCATAGTTCAACTTGAACATAAATTTCCCTTTGGGTTACAATTTTATTATCGTATGTTATGTGTACCTATCTAGTAGTGTGTACGTACAAATCATCGTATATATCTCACAGAATTTTTTGTTACCACCAAACGTATATTTTAAAAGAGCCATCAACTGAGAACGATAAACAGAATATTACAGGCATGATCTTCCTATACAAAGCTTGGTTTAAAGTTTGTGTGTCTACACGCAATTCATCATACTAAGTCACTCATAACATTATCAACAAGAATCATGAAAGAAAATGTTAGCAATGTTATTAAATCTCCCTATTTTCTGTACTTATACTTTTAGTACTTAGGTATACAAGGGTTGTATATTGTAAGGGTATCGCATATTTGATCTGATGGTTCCTTTTAAGTTTTTTTTAGCATGGTACTACTTGTAACTATATAAGTCCTTTAATATTAGTAATAATATTTCATATGCTTGAGCTAAATCCAACCCAGCCCTAGGTTTTCGTTTATAATTCTCTAGTATGTATAATAGTATAAGGTTTAAGTATATAGTAATAATACTTGATAATATGTACTTTCATGTATAGGTTTCGATAAAATGCTTCGTCAGATATTGTAATAGGTACTTGTAGTGTAGTGTATTATCTGTCTGTAGGTAGATAAGGTACCTGTACCTCTGATGCCTTTTCAATTTAATTTATTTATATATTTTCTACTTTTTGGCAGTGTCAGTCCACTCCATGCACCACCACCATCAGCCATCAACCAAACGCTCAGAGAAGATTCAAAGAAAAACTGACTCAAAAGACTGGTTTTTTACGGCTCTGGAGGAAGAGCCCATAGAACTGCCGTTTTATCCGCACTGGAGCTCAAGAATGCAAATTCTGACGGGTGCCACCTTCCTGAAATGACTTTATCTTGATGTGAAGCAACAACAACTGATGGAAGGGGAAGGCTGAGGTCACCTTGCAAATCCGTCAGCACTAAACGATTATCGTAGCCTGCTGAGAGAAGATAGTAAGCTGCCGGCGAAAAACGAACTGAGCGTACATCCGCTGTGTGGGTTTTCATCGTTTGAATTTGACGTTGACCTCGAATATCATACAAAACTATTGCTGCATCTTCGTGACCAGCAATCATAAGTCTTCCTGATGGCTCCACACACACACTTGCCACAGCTGATTTCGTTGACGCAGTTGATGTCAATGGAGTAATCACATCCACACACCCACGCGTTCGCAAATCCCAGAAACGAATCGTCTTGTCTTGAGAACCACTGCAGAATATTTGACCGCCCCAGTTGTACAAAGACAAAATTGCACCTACATTCATTCAATGGCAAAATTTAATACATTTGTTGAAACACATTGATAAAAAATAAGAATCACTACCCAGAAAAACCTATAAAATGTTTTATGACAGAAATTACCAGTGTGTCCGGATAATGCTTGAAAAGGTGTGGCTGTAGAACAATCTGTGACATAAATTTTGCAGTCTCCAGCACCTCCACTGACCAGCAGGGACGTCTTGTTGCTCACTTCCTCAATAAAACAAATGTCTCGAACAGTTCCATCGTGCATTGACAGCTCAACTTCCTGAGATCCTGTCAATTCGCTGCTGGAGATATCCTCAAACCGTAAAAGCTTCACAGTCTTATCGTTACTTCCGGTTGCAAGTAAATTTCCATCGGGAGACCATCCCAGACAGTATATAGAGCCCTGTAATTTAGAATCAGGTTAAATTATGAGTGAAGTAGGTCTGTAAAAAATGCTGTATAATCAAAGTGCAAGAAAGGGCAAGACCACATCTTTAATTGGTTTACTTTATGATGTTTGGTCCTCTTGAAAAGAACTGTGGGTTGATACGCTACGTGATTTTCCGTTAGTTCAGCCAAGTCGGGATACGCACACACTCGCAATGTTTTCGAATTTGAGCCGATAGCATAAACCTGCAGCAAATAAATTATTCTTTTTCATACTAACACATACATACCCACAACTCCAAATGTGAGTGAACAAAGAAGGAACAATAGTAAGATTCATTTTTTCTTGATTAATATAATAAAGTAACTACATGTGAAACTCTCAAGAAAGGATGATCTAACGGTATTTAATTCTAATTCTACGATAAAGATGTTTGTAAAAACTAGAAAGGAGTCTCATAACTAAGAGCTACTGTTATCGTTATGTTAATCAGAATAATGAGAATAAACAAAGGTTGCATTTGCATATAAGAGAAATTTAAGTGTATGTATCATGTTGACTCATGAATGAACTTACATTCCCTCCAGGATGGAATTCAGCACACCTAAACCAAACATATCAAAAAATCAATGAAAAAGCACTTATTACGCTTTAGATTAAAGTATAGATTTTATGTTTGTATAATAAAGAAATTGTTTTGATACAAATTCCAATAGTTCAAATTCAACCCACCTCACAGCCTGAAAAAAAGAAATCAAAATTAAAGTGAGAAGCTTAACCACAAAAGAATCCAGAAGATCTGTTATAATTCTTTTACAAATTAATTATTTCTAAGCTGGAAAAATAAAATGAGCGTAAGTGTGTCTCATTGCTTTCATCATTAATAGAAATATATCTGTTTTGCCTGTTTTATTTTTGATTTGGTAAAATTTCACTTTTAAGAGTACAATAATATGATGTACCTAAGTAGTAATGATTATGATAATCGCTATTTATAAATCATGGTTATTACCTGCACATCTTCGAGTGTCGTAACAGATAGGAATTTGGCTTTGGGAACGATGCCGTCGTCTGTATCCTACGCAATAACAAACATACATTTTTCAACGAACTGTGTCTGCAGTAGGTACACATAAAATACACCACAACTGTGCACAACAACTGCATTGCATTCACATTATTAGTCTCGTCCACATCACATTTTGCCAAGCTAACTAAACTGAATCACGAATTAACTTTACTCTCGGGAATCTTTCTCTCTCTCATTTTATTTCCTATACTTACACTACTTACTTATATACGCCTGTTGCCCTACAAACAAGATACTTCCCTCCCGTAGTATGTACCTAACCTTTACTTATACATGCAGATACAAACATACAGATAGACAAATATATATATCTGTACATCTAACAGACAGATTGAATTGTATGAGTGTGGGAAGGAATGAGTCCACACATTACATCACTGTAAAAGCCCTGCACGTTTTTTACTGCTACACTTCAACTACAACACAAATACTTCTAACTCCTATAATACAAACTATTATGTATACCACACTAGTCTTAAAACATAACTGTTAACTAACAAAAAAGAAATTTAATCAATACCAACTACACAATTTCCACACTCACACATACAAGTGCAAAAAATGAGTAGGCAGTATCACGGCCGTAGCCAGAAATCGATTTCCTAACAGGAGGTACAAATTTCTTAATAATAGCGATTAGTATCGCGAAAAAATTTAAAAAAATTGTACTAAAATCAACGTAAAATGCATGAAATGTACGAAAAATCGAGAAAATAGTATCTTTTTTTGCAAAATCATCTATTTTTTGTGGATTTCAGGAAAGGGGCAATTTTATGGTGTCACCTCCTCTGTATACGGCCTTGGGTAGTACGAAATGATATAGTATATTTATGTTATGTAAGTTAATCGTGTTAGTTTTTGTATCAATTCATGAGTGAACTCACATGTGTTGGAATTTGTCTGCCAGTGCATGTTGTCGGGTCATAAGCGTTTGCTGTGTGTGCTCTTGCAGCTGCCAGGGTAATTCCATGTTGTCCATAGACTTGATGTTGTACTGTTGCAGTGGGAGTTCTGTTATTGTCCCGTATTGTTGTATTGCCCGTGGCGCCTTGAATGAACTTTGTTTCTCTTTCGACGTTCGTTTGATGGAAAGAGTCTCCTTGAAGAACATCTCCGAAAAGTCGGTCCACAGAAGTCGTCATGGTTTTTAGGTCCGCTTGAACGTCTCTGTCACCTCCGGCTGGGGTACTCGTCAGATGGAAACTTGTGGAAGCCATACTCCGTGAAAGTAGATCGGAGGCAGAATCCATTATCGAAATATTCATGAGGGAGCGTTGAGGCTTTGGCAAAGGTTCTATGTCCACTCTCAATGATCTTCGCTGAAAAGGACATCCGAATGTTTGCGTAGGAATACTTCGGAGCCACGATAATAGACTTAGATCGGATTCTGACAGCTGGGCATCATTCAATAAACTTGGAAAACGTAACGAAAATTCTACAGGAGGACCGTGGCTTGCCGAACTGTTTCGACCACTTAGTTTGTCATTCGTCATTGCTTTTGATTGACAGAAGTCCACACAAGTTTCATACAAAAGACCCTGGAAAATAAATGCGTGGAAACGTGTCAAAAGAATTGTCAAATATTTTAAGAACTGTTGCATTTTTTGAGGAAGTAAAATATTTGTAGAAATCATATGGTTCACCAATCATAGTGCTTGTTTGAAAAAGAAATCTAAATGTGGTAAATTTTGGGTTTTTAGGGACGGTAAAACTTTTGAAACATAATTTTTCATGCAATTTCGGGTCCTAGGAAAAGGAAAACATTTTAAAAACAACTTTTAAAGTAATTTCAGGTTGGAGAAGGAAAACTTTTTAAAAGGAAGTTTTTACTCACTCAGGTTATAGGAAAAGGAAAACTTTTCAAAAGGACCTTTTTATGCAGTTTCAGGTTTTAGGAAAAGAAAAGCCTTTTACAAGAAACTTTTTATGCAATTGCAGGTGTTTAGTAAAAGGAAAACTTTAAAAAAGAACTTTCTATGCAATTTCGGGCTCAAGGGAAAGGAGAGATATTTATAATCATGATTCATGATCCTGCACCATGAATCATGATCAGAATTTTGTGTACGGAACACCATGTTTCAGGGAAAGGGATACTTTTAGATAGGAATTTATGTAATTTCATGTTTTTGCAAAGAAACTGTTAGTCTGTTAGGTAATTTGATCTTTGAGTAAATTTTTTACTTTAATTAGAAGTTGAACGAGTCTGTCATTAGTTGCGACGTTGAGACTTTTTGGAGGAACACTTGGGGGAGGTATGAATCGCTGAACCAAGGGTTTGAGGTGATTAAAACATGCCAGACGAGCGGTGGAACTTTTCCAATCTTTGTACTCGGGATGTTCAGCCAACCTCGTCGGTGAGGTGAGAAGTAGACACAAGGAAGAATATTCATCTTTAGAGTCACATACCCCCTCCAGCTCACTCAGCACCTGTAAATTCAATCCCACAACCACGAACAATTCAAAATAACTTTTATGTAAGGTACACAAGCTAATGTTAATGTCTTGACTTGAGACGTTTCTTATTCACACTACTATTTTCAGGTGAGAACGAACTAATAGTACAACACGCTTTTCTCTGAAATAATAATAGTGTTCCTCCCTCCCTACAGACATTCTACTACAACAACTACCTAAGTATACGTATGCTGTATGCATAATGCAAAATAAAAGCACAATAATAACAGAACTCATTCTGTGTACATACTTGCGATCTTGCAAATGCTCTTCCTATACTACACTGCTATAGTTTAGAATTCCGATGAACGTGTGCGTCTACAATAAATAACAATACCAAACTTGATTTCGTATTATAACTGCATTTTCCGTTCTGAATGAGTGAGAGTTTCTCTGCCTGCTTCAAAATGCAATCCACTTTATCAACTTCTCATTTATAATGTAGCAAATCTAGTGCATTTTCCTATTTCGGGTCTTATCCCGTTTCTATTTTATGCTTTCATATTTTTGTTCAGGAAAGTAAGTGGTTCTACTTGCTGCACCTTATAATGGATACATTAATATTTTACAGAAACAGCAAGGTAAATACAATAGGTATACACATGCACTTTCTAACTTTGCATATTTCATGCAAAGCAAAGCAGCTCTAAATTGTCCGACTCAACAGAATTGGCTTTTAGTCAACGATAACAAAACTGAACGCTTCATACAATATTTAGACGAGTAATAATTGCCATTTTATCAGTTTTTAAGTAGGTGAATAAAAAAAATTGCATATGACATGAGCTGTAAAATTTGTGAATGTACCTAAATGTGTTATTTATGTACTACTATTCCCCAATTGTCATTACCTATTATGACAAACACAATAATAATAAGGAAATCCAATTTATAGTATGGAAATTATGAAAAACTATTAGTGTCACTCAGTGTCAATTTGTACAGCGTGCATTTATCCACCACTATGAAAAGCAACAATTGGTAAAAACGTCCAGGTAAGGTAAATAATGGCTGATTTTAGTTAATGAGACGAGATTAGGAAGGGAGTTAATATTCGTGTAATAAATTCCATAGGACGTGACTTGTACGACAAGAATTCATCAATAACCTACAATCAACTGCAAAACTACGCTGTACATGCAACAGACACATTCCGAATCACGACTACACATTAGCCAAACAAGGATTGCATATTTAATGAACTGACTTATCGTTAGTGAGCAAACCCGTAGTAGAATTGTCCGCCCACGCTTGCTCTTTGCTGTCAACTTAAATCTAAACTGTTCTTCTCTCTCACTCAATACAATGCACTACCTACTTACTTAACCTATCTGCACAACAACATCTAGAGCCAATATTAATCTGCAGATGTGTATTAATCCTATACGATACGTATAGTGGAAAAACAAAAGAAATGTTTTTGCAATGACTACTACACATGCAAGTATGTAATATACAGGTTAATTTGTGCAAAGTAGTACCTTGTAGTAAAGCTAGCTCAAAATGCATACGGTTAATTCACCTTAACTTTATGTGAAGCCTCAATAAATGCTCAAAATAAAACAGACAAATGCCCTTCTCGTTATTGCATTAATTAAATTAATCATTCAGGCACAATAATAAGTAATGAGTTTTAAACACACTAGAAACTTGTAAATCGGGGGTCTTTGTTTTGTCATTTATCTGTTTAATTGATTAATACAAATTTAATATTTGAGGATACAAATTTTTAATTTGGAGTTCTGAAAATACATGGAATTTGTCTAGTATATTTGTGCACCACAGAATTAGGTACGTGTGCAATGTAGTACATTTCGAAATTTTCAATTAAAAAAATTAGGAAAAAATATGCTTCGCATTTTTAAAATGAGTTTTAAATAAGCGCTATAACGAAATAATGAAACATCATATTATGATAACTATCTAATAACATATGGATTTCCTAAAATATCGTGAATAGTTTATGGCAATGAGGATGAAAACTCTTGAGCTTAGCCAAAAAGCTAGCGACGCATTGAAACTACTGCAACACTGCAGTTATTTGATGTACATTGGCTGGGAAAGAGTTCGCAGATAATAAAGTTAAGCTTACACTTAAAGAGAGTTATGTACAACACTAGTAGTACAGTTCTCATCGTAACTCTCAATATGTTACGAACAGATAAGAAATTGACAGGATTTAAAGCAAGTATAAAGTAAAGTAAATGGGGTGTATGCATTGTATATTAAGATGATGATGAGTGTAGGGCTTAAATGTACCTTGACAAGCTCTTCTAGGAGTTGTGATTTATTATCCTCATTAATAGGTACTCCAGCACTTCCAGTCGTTGTTGCTGCCACATGAAGAGCAAGCATATCCAAAAACCGATGTTTTAAAATAGTTGCCTTGACCTTCTTGCCTGGAAAAGACCTAAATGCTTCTTCAAGTGGTTGCAGAAATTCAGCCACATCATCCCAACGCCCATCTACAACCAAAGACCGTAGAAAAATCAAATCTGGAGAACCAATCACTTCATTAACAACTCCAGTCTCTCTTTCCAGCTCTAATTGAGCTCCAGTCAGTCCTCTGGAGCCCAGGAACTCGAGTAGTAAATGTATGACATCGGATTCTGACAGGAGGAGTCTCTCTGTGTCATCTGAACACACGCTGACACTCATTGGAATGGAAAATCAATGCTGCTTCACCCTGATTTCCTTAATTCACTCATATACACAACAATCACACAAAAATCAATCTTTTTCCAGAATCTCTCTTTAAAAAACAACAAAGAAATTCATCACACACACAACACAACTATTTCCACGTTTGGGAAAAACGTTCCAATCCAATCATTTCAACATAATTCTGCAATACTTTTCTCTTTACTAATTTTGATTTCCAATAATACCTATCCAACAATTAGGCACTGGAAATTCCAAATTCATTCTTGGAAATTCTCTTCTAGTGTATACTGTCTAGTATTAATTAAACTCTTGAACTTGTTGAGAAATCCAAATCATTAAACAATAAGATTAATGAACACGATTTTCTTGTTGTTGTTTTTGTTCCTTTTCCGGTGTATTTCTAACCGTACTGTACTATGTAATGTAACTCTGTGTATAACTAACTATACACGTTTAAATTGAGTAAAGTGTTTATTGCAATTTTTGCTTTAAAAGCCTGTGTGCACTGTGTACTGTGTGTGTGTGTTATATACGTAATGAAACTTTTGCAGATACAAATTCAACATTCTCTTGCTCCGGCACGGTTCAGTTGATGACTGATGAACTCTTCGTGTCTAACTATGTGTCTGTGTGCATCTCTGTGTTTCTTCTGCTACACAAACTCGTCTTCCCTACACTTTTCTTCATCTTTCCTAACACTTTAAGTATACTCCAACTTTAAACCTCTGTCTATCTATCTATCTCTTTAGTAAGAAGACTTCAGTCTCTTCTTCTTCCTTTTCCAACGTGCATTACTATTACTACTAATACAATTCTCCCCTTATTATATATCCGGCTAGGCTATGGTGTGTACACAATTCTTATTTCTTGCACCAAACCATCATCATCTGATTGTAGACACAACTCCAAACACAATCTCCACTCCTTCCTTACACACAGTAGTACTAGGAATATGTAGTTTGTAGTATAACACTCTTCCCACAAAATCTACACAATACAATACAATATTACAAGTAAGTACAGTGTTGCACTTGCAAATTTTAGTCTAGTACAGATGCAAAATAGATATATTCTCCTAAGTAAGCAACTTTGCTATAGATAATGTGTTTGCTTTGTCTGCTGCTATTCAATGTATGTAGCACTATACACATACAAGTGTTATATATACATAAATACACACAAGTGTTATACATACATATAGCACAATGCAATACAAGTGTCTGTGTACTGTATATTCAACTCTTATTATTAGTGTGTATTAGTGTATGGTGCTAGTTCCACATGTAATCGACTTGATTATTGTCTTCGGGAATTACATTACGCTTCAGTTTGAGTCTGTGATTGCTAATAGTTGCTAAAAGTTTCCGTAGTGTATAAGTACTTAGGTAGTATACAGCTAAGTAAGTAAGTATTTTGATTTCTGAGCTTGATTTGCTTTGTTGTTTATTATAAACTTGGGAGGAAACTGGAACAGTGTAGTTTATTCGGGTTTTTACTTTATATCTCGATGAATTTCTTTATTTCCGATTTTGTACGTGTGTGTTACATTGTAAATGTTGCATGGTATACACAGAGAATGCATATTATTAGAGTTGTATTTTGTTATGTGTATAAAAACAAAGAGATAATAATTGAACTAGGTTTGCATTGTTTTTTACAAACAGTAGGAATGAGATAAAGTTTTCAAGTTTGATTTTTGTGTTCACATCGACTGGGCTTGGCCAGCAGCTGTGAAGCTTCGGTTGTTTATAGTAAGTTAGCTAAAAACGCAAACAAAACATACAAACAGTAGATTCGTAGGTCTAGTCTATGTGTGTTGTGCATGGTACAAATGTATTGTGTCTATATGCAATGGTGGAAGCGGGTGGGAAGTACGTTGTACGTGTGCACTCTGCACTGTGTACCTACTATACAGGTACTCATGATGTTACGTACGGATACACGCGCAAGGCTTCGGGATTTAATGATTCTTAATGATTTTACAGAGTTTTAATGATTAATACCTATTGTATGATACAGGAGGTACTACGTGAGTATCTCATATACAAGGAATAAAAACGGCAGAACTTAAAACTCACAGCGTGGTGGAGTTTTTGTGGGATTTAGTTTCATTTTAAACCCCATAGGACTGGTACAGCCGATATGTCTGTATGTTTGTATGTCGACGCGATATTATATCTAAAAATGAGAGAAATAAAACTGTGTGTATAAAATATAAAAGAGCAAAACTGAAGCTAAGTTCGTTACTTATTGAAATTGCACCAACGTGCAAAACCAAGAGACAAGGTACATACAATTAAGTACTACATGATTCCACAAATGTATAAAAACATTAAAAAAGTAAATTGAAACAATATTTGAAATATTGCTATTACTATAAATTGGGATTACCTATGTAAAATCTTACAACCCGTAACTGTATTCCTTAAATATATTGCCTAATCTCTAAAACAATGTCATTAGATCTCTTCGCGCCCTGTGAATCAGTATAGTGCATTTGATTATATTATACTGAAAAAATAATGAAAAAATTTACAGCTCTTGATAGTTGATTTAAAGAAATTCTTCCAAAAGTCTATCTCGTGAGGTCTTCATAGCTTTGCTTGAAATAAGTTTCTTTATTACAGAACTTGCTAATGCATTTTTCATTAGCGTCAGTGAGTTGTTAATAATGTAACATTATGTGTGAGAGTGTGTGTGTACAGAAAGTAAACTTTCCTATGTGAAAAATAAATGTACGTACAAAAGTATAGGCGTATTACTAGTGGTAGATACAGTTAAAATGTGTTTTGAAAGGAGCATCCCCCTAAATTCATAAAAACGTAGAAAATGAATGAAAAATTAAAGAAGCTTTTAAAAATGATGCATGCACATATTAGATAAAATATATTAGCTATGTTTACAGGAAGTAGGAAGTTTGGATTCGCTGTAGTGTAGAAAAGTATTGTACGCATCGCACATGAATTTTATGATGGGAAGAAAAAATAATGAAATAAAGATGAGTTACAACTTTCATTGGATTCACATGAAGTGTATTTTTATTGGTGAATGAAAATTCTCAACAAGGTAGGTAGGTGTATGTTTTAAATTATTGATACGGAGTTTACAGCTACTGTTTATATGAGTGTGGTGGGACCCATACATTATCTTAATCTTAATGTTATGCTGGTATCGTTTTAGTGCTTTTATTTATAGGCGGCACAGGTTAAGGTGTAGTGTAGCCCATGTATCATAATTTATTAGTGCGAAGTGTGAACCACATATTGCTACACCACTCTACACTGTGCTCTATATCTTTGTATTCGTACAATGCTGTCTTATCTGAAAAATTTCTCAAGCTTTACCACTTAAAATCACGTAGCTGCAAAAAGTGAGAGATTGTTCGATTTGTTAATTAAAACGCAAAAGTTGTAATGAGAGTTAATTGTTTTTCTAATAATATTATACTCTGATAAATGTATCATTATCAATAAACATAACATTCTACTCACTTCACACAGTCATACATAAATGATACAATGCTAAGAACATATTATGCCCCAATAACACTTTCGGCTTATTTGTACTACCTACCTGCACAAGCTATGCTAACTAACATTGAAAATTCAAACCATGAATTCCTCCGATATCAAATAGCAGTAAATCATAAATACAACTACAACATTTCTTCCTTTTGCATGTATCACTAAAGTTGAAGACGGTAACACTTGAAGGCTTTTTTAAATCACGCACTTATTGATAAAGTACGCAACAAATGCGAATTCACTTAAGTAGAGTGTTTCAAGTTTATCAAAGTCATGTCTCAATCAATAATATCCAACCAATCTACACCTTTTACAATCATAAATCCTGATCACAAAGTGAATTTATTTGTAGTGTATGCACTTTGATGAAATACATAGGAGTTTGCACATTTATAAAAATCTTGCAAGTCAGAATGTGACTCACTTAAGGTTTTTTTAAGTAAAATAGATTATTTTTTTCAAGTACATTCATACTTGGATTTTAAAACAAGAACAAGAATAAGTGCTGATAATATCTTGTCACTCTAAATCTTTTATTTCTACTTTTTTGTAGCTTTTTTGCCTGATCTAGGTATAAACTGCAATAAACTCACATAAAATGTGCAATTTAATGGGCTATACCCACTTGAGACTGAACTGTAATCGAATTCTTTTGTTTTGTTTTATCATTTGAGAAATAATAAACTGTTGAAAGGGAAAATGTTATAAATAACAGTAAATAGACAGAGTGCATGAATCGTGGAAGATTAATGTGTTTGTAGGTAATAATTTATTGCTACTGTACTAGTGTGTTAAGATTTCAGAATGATCTTCATAATGGAAAAATTGATGTCTCTATTACAGAATTCTACACTGAATTACCTATACTATATATACGTAAATGTTGTGGAAATGGTAAACTAAATTGAAAATATGAAACAAAAACTTTTCCCAAGGTACATAGATTCATGGTTTAGCTACATTTTCATGGTACTTACATGATTGTTACAATTTTAACATTATATTATTTAAAGAAGAATAAGTAGATAGTGGTTACGAATAATTAATCATGATCTAGGTTTAAATTCAACTTTTCAATAGTAAAAACACTGAAAGAAAATTACTTTCAATGAAAGTTCTTGCAACACCTACTAGTAATGCGGTGACATGAAAAAAAATCTCCTAACCATTGAATATAATTCAACATTTTCTTATGCACTACCACTTGCCACTTAGTGTCCATCAATAAAATTTACACTGACCTGAAAATTTCTATTAAGAGTTTTATTAGAAGCATTCAAATTTTTATTAAAATTAAGCATCACACATTAAATTATTGTTCAATGGTAGTAGTAATTATTGTTGTATTGATAGGAAAGCCATTGCAATGATCCATTGTATTCTTATCACCAGATAAGTTCACATCCACGTTAACATGTTCTCCAGAATCCCCGATGTTTGCATTTACTTTGTCGATTTCAACGTTGACAACAATGGATTTCAAGTTTGAAGTCTGGGATGCAGATCGAGCGATTTGGGAATCATTTTTTACTGTTGAAGAACAATGTGGTTGTTCCACATCGCCTTGAGACTCGAGATTTTCAATCATTTCCTCAGGAATTTCTTCCGTAACAGTTTCTCCAGGCGACTTGACTCCTTGCGCGTATGCAACAAATTGCAAGACATATTTGAACACAAATCCAGTCATGAATATTATTGGCATTTCCACCGGAAACATAATTCCCATGAAACTTGTAGTAGACATTTTTTCGGTTTTGACTTGTTCGCTATTGTTGCTTCGTAATTTATTATTTCTGTTTTGCTTCGGAGGATTGTTGTTAGGGTTGTTGTTGTTCCGGTCTGATTCTTCGGTCTGGTTATTGTAATTATTGTTACCTTCATAGTGCTGGGTATTATCTTGACGTCCGTCTGTTGTGGAGGCGGATCTAAATGAAAAAACTCGAGGACTTCTTGAACGACGACGGTTATTCAATCGTATGCGTGCAGATGTTCGGGGAGAATAGCCACAAACAACATCAAGATTCTTGTGGTCAAAAATGATCAAGTAGAGGATTTTTGTGAATTGGAGCCAAGCCAATGACGAACATATTGAAAAATATATGAAATGCTCATCAAGTGCATTAATCGGAAGGATTTTATTCGGTTTGAATAATCCATAATGAATCGGGAAAGCGAGACATTGTAAAATACAATTTCGTGCTTCCACGCTATTCTGTAATGAATTTAGAAGCATTTAATACTTTTCATTCATCAAACTGCAGATTTGAGAGCAATTGTAATGAATGTTTTATCAGCAAAGTATTTCTCCAGCATACCTCATACCAATAAAAGGGAGCTTTTCTCTTGTGAACCACACAATGTGCATATTTTTCAATGGCTCCGGCTGCAATTCCCATCACTGATGCAAGGAGCAACATGTAACAAAAAATACTCGTCGGTTCGTAACCAAAACTCATCAAATATTTCTTCTGAATTTCCAGAATCGGTTTAAATATCATGAATACAGTAGCTACTTGGAGTAACTGCGGAAAATCGAAATTAAAAACGGTCACAATGACATTGTTGACAACATCATACTTTTTTGAAGATTATGGAAAATCTTAGCTTAAAAAAGAAGAATGTATTACGCAAGTAATAATGAAAGCAATAAACTGACAACACTCGTATCCAAAAATGCGATCTCGGATGTAATTCCTGTCCTTGTAACAAATAGATGCCACAACATACACAATGTATGACGCACAAAGCAAATATGCTCCAGAAGTTTCAGGGTTTTCATGGAGAATGCCGAATTTGGAGGTTGGAACGGTGAAGAATTGTATTGAGATGTACACAAAGCACAGGGCAAAAATAGAGGAGCAAATCAAATTCGGAATCTTCAAAATATTCCAAAAAAAAAACGTTTTAAAAACATATGAGATAGAAATATGTTAAATTGATGAGAATATAGTGACACATGCAAAATATTTCAACTCACTGTGAAGAACAAAACCGGGTGAGTAATGGCCAATGCATTAATTGACGAGTTTGCCGTTTTCGATTTTTCTACAGCAATCGTGGCACCAATTCCAACAACCAAAAGCGTTATCAATGATTCCAGTCCAAAAGGAGATTGTGTTTCATAAAAAATCTTTTGGAAGAAGTAGAATCCGACTTGGAGAATTATTCCAGTGGAAAAATTGAATAAGAACAAAATGAGGTGAAACAGCTGCACAAAAAATTATAAAAAATCATGCTATCATAAATAATTCAAATGTGAAAAATGTATAATTCTGTTTTGACTCTTTTGGCACAAACTGGTTTGACAGAAGCTGTAGCAATGCTATTACCTGCAAGATTATTGTTGAGCAAAGGAGTATAGCATACGATCGAACCCGTTGCCAAATCGTAGCCATGATCTTTTTAAAGGTTGCAGTTTAAAGCTTAAAGCATACAGAAGAGAATTTCCTCGTTACACTTTAATTTAAATGACAGTTATTCCAGGAGCTTATTGATATCAGTTCAACACAATAACGAATTTATCAAAATACGATGTTTAAAATGGTTCATGAAAATTATTCTTAAAAATGATTATCTTTCGATGCTCATTCATAAGAGTTAGAACTTCTTACTTGAGAAATAACTTTCAAAATAATTAGATTTTAACTGAGGCAGGTGTCTTTGCAGAAAAGAATTGCCGGAAGTGACACAAGAGTCATGTCCACCTGTCCACGTTCGTTATTTCGCTAAGAGCAATGCAATTTTATTTTTCAAAACAATTTTTTCATCTGTAGAATTGATGGGGCATTTTATTCATCGTGATTGTTGTTATGGTAGTTTTCTAATGCCTCGATTTTTCTGAATTTGTGCATGATCGTAGAAATTACTTTTTGCAATATTTGCAATATTGTAGCATCCAAATACGTATGAATGAATCCAAACGACACTTTTTTGTTACATATTATGTTGGTTTGTGTTCTACTATTTATGTAGATGCTACACACAATATTAATATGCTACAATAATTTAATCAACTTAGTGTTTATGAGCTATATGAATGTAACATGACAAGTTAACTTAAAAGTAACAATGCATTACTATTTTCACAAATCATTTAAATCCTTTAAAATGAACTTTGTTGTATTTTATAAATACCTGACACATTGCGTCTCAGGTATTTGTAAAATTCAATATTATGTAAATTCTGTATGCAAAAATTTAATTTGTAAAAACACCTATTGTAATATTATTGGGAACAAATTATAGATTTGCATCTAAAAAGTTAACTGTCTATATATAATAATCGAAATCTGCCTTTCCTAAATACAAGTTCAAGCAAGATGGTTTTCAATTTTGTAGAATTCTCTCGGTGATTTGATTGGAAAACCGACTTGTACTGATTATTTCTTACACTTGAAATAAACCGAACTATGTTGTAGCCGTAGTAAAATAAGTGGATGATTTACATGTCGATACTACACATGCATTTTATTAAACTCTTTGACCCCCTTGTTTCCCTTACGCGTAATAATATCTAAAGGTTGATAATTTATATGATCACTTTTTATAAACTGTATTTTTATTTTGCATCATCCTAGAATCCTAGATCATTCATTCATGGTATGCGCTTACACAGTTGTAACATAAAAAATTTCCGCTTTCACCTGCTCAGTCAGAATGTGAAAATGAATGAACTCAAACAATATGGACAAATGTATGTAAATAAAAAGACATGAAGACTTTGAAACTCCATTAAATATGATTTAATGACCTTAGATCATTCTTTACTTCACAGTGTATGTAGTATCTAGTATGTATAGGTAGGTATATGCATCCATTTATGTTCATACTATCATATAATAATTACATATCATAATTACTCATCCTTATCATCATCATCATCCTCATATTATCATTAACATGAATTCTCACCCTACCTTCTACGGTACAGAATTACTCATTATTACAATGTATGTATGTATGTATATATTATGGTATGTACATTACAATCATAATAAGTATATAATCATAATCATAGTACTAATGATAATAATAATAATAATTAGTCTGTACACACATTTTACTAGTGTTTATATTTATGTACCTATGTATGTATGTATATCCATCATATTGTAGTGGCATCATCAATGATGCAATATTTAATCATCATCATCGTCATCATCATGTTCAAAATGATAACAACAACAACAACAACAGAGCAGTATAGTAGTACACACATCTATGTTGATATTATTCATCTTACTTAATTAATTAATTAATCCATTATTATATTTACACGTTATATACACACACAGTTTAATTCCTATCGTGTTTTACACAGTACATATAGTACACACTCATATAGTACATGTACATTTCACACACAAAACTACAACAGTGCAATTATTTCGAGTTTTCACCTTGTTTTCTAAGGTAAAATGTACTATTTGTAAGTTAAAGACAGGCATGGGGCTTAAAATTGCATGACACACACAGAGACTTCTCAATTACTAGCTTTATTATAACAGACTAACACCAAGATATTGTTATGTACTTTAATAAGACCTACATACTTAAAGTATCCTTAAACCTACACTTACACATTATCTTGTATTTACATTAGTACTTAAGTATACCTACTATTTTAATACATTCACATTCAAAACTATGTTCACCACGTTAACTTACTTTACTTTATAGTACTTGTAGTTCTTTTAGTAATTCTACTTGTGTTACATTTACATTACAATGTACAATCCTATTTG
The DNA here is from genome assembly GCA_034694085.1 of Pogonognathellus longicornis. Classification (NCBI taxonomy): domain Eukaryota; kingdom Metazoa; phylum Arthropoda; class Collembola; order Entomobryomorpha; family Tomoceridae; genus Pogonognathellus; species Pogonognathellus longicornis. Next base: position 25,555 of record JAQFYB010000693.1, read on the forward strand.
ATATCAGCATTTATAGTAACTAACTATTTGTAGTTCTTTTTACTTACCTAAACTTGTATAGAATTCATTCGCACTAATTAATGTGTGTGTGTGTGTGGTATAGTCATTTGACTAATATTAAGTTGCAGATAATATATTCATCATGTATGTGTCTAGTAGTACTATACTATTATTGATGGTTTGCTTTTACAATTGCTTTATTATAGTTCCTATTTTGTCAAGTCCCGGGGTACTTTTACTAGTGTGTAGTAGTGCAGAGTAATAGCAGTAATTGCTTTTGTATAATAAGATACTATTAAACCACACAGACATTTTGACTCTTCTCTAGACTCAATTTTTACCCGAAAAATTCTTTCTGTCAAATTGGTTTTGCTTTTGTCTGTGTTGTAGATAAGTATTGTGCCGGGTTTATTTTTGGGTATACATTGAGAATACAATACAATAACAATAAGGGACAGGTAAAGTGAGTAAGTATCGAAAAACAACAGGATAAAAGCAATTTCACAAGGGATTTAGTTATTAAAGCTACAGGATACTTCTAGACAACACCGTGATGAGAATTAAAATACAATAATTAATTGTAGAAATCCTAATCGTATTTCTGTTTTCATCTTTCGTCCATTCATGAGACTGTTATTATTGTTCTTTGTTGCATGCATAACCATTATTCCATGCAAGTACAATTTTAATATAATTTTTTCATTATTGTACCATATTTATAAACAGGTAAGTTGAAATTGTTATTGTTTCGATAAAAAGACAAATCAATCTGTGCATTAATAAAAAAAAAGTCCATTTATGTCTGAAGAATTGAAATCATTTCAGTCACTATTAGTGTAAATTTTTTACGTATAAGTTAAAGCATAATTTGATATTTGAAAATACAGATACAACCAGACAAATACAGAATGATACATCAATATAAACACATGAATGAATTAAAGAAAAACCAGTTAGTAGGTTTTTAGAATGAGAAGTATTTACAACACAATAGGTGTAGATGTTTCAAGTCTGTAATGTAATCCTGTACTTTTTCAAGGGAAAGGAAGTAAACATTTTGTAGTAGTGAAAGTAAGTGTAGCATTAATATTTGACTTTTTACTAAGTAAAGTCTAAAAATTCAGTAGATTTGCCAATTCTAATATTTTACTGATAGAGTCCTGTTCTATATCTAAGAATCTTGTTAGTTTACCTATCTCCTTTTACATAGGTCTATATTATTGGTCTTTGTAATTAGTAATTTGCACTAAAATCAATCATGAATTGATTTACCACATGAAGATAAACCAATTAGCAGTACACTAGTAATTTCTTACAACGTTGTAGTTTTTGAAGTGCCGTGACTTGTTTTCTTGTCTACTCGATACGATGATGCCTTCTACATACTTGTCTTCTTTCTCTACTTCTTCTTATTTTATTAATTACGACACTCTCACAACAGCACAACCAAGAACACACATTGAATATCCTTACACAAAAATTTTGTTGTAAACTTGCCAAAAGATTTTCAGCATTTAAGCGTTTGAAATCCAAAAGACTCATCCAATTGTCATTGTTTGGCTTGTTGAGGCTATTTGTCCCATTGTGTGTTGGGATTTTTGTCAATTCAGACATCTTTAGTGTTCACCGCCGCCACGGTTCACTTGACACTGAGACTGACATCATAACAAAAACACTCGGAAGCCTACAAAAGCCATGTGTCACTTTATTTTTTTGAGATGAGTTCCTTTTCCAAGAATAGAAGAAAGTTGTGTGATTTTTTGCTTGTTGTAGTTACTTGTTTGTTTGTATTGAATGAAGGGAAGAAGAATCATCATCGACAGGAAAAGATTTTTCTCTCGGTTGTGAAAATTCATATACACAGACCGGATCTTCATGGATTTTCCGGGTTATAAGATACAACACAGCCAATTGTAAAAAAATACCCGAGGAAATACCACAAGGAACCTTCATCTTTACATATACAGGAATATGTAATAGAACAGTACATACATAAACACGAGTACGAAGTAGTACACAAGAAGTATTTGTATATTTAACAACACGACATCACATCACACCAAACCATCACTGAACGTTTTTTGTACAATTTGGCTACGAATGATCAACTAATTGGCTAAAGCACCGTTTCATTGTAAATTTGCACAGAGCACTGACACAATTTCTTCGTCAAAAGTCACCAAGTGTCCGTGTCATTGTTAATTTTAGTTTGTTTGTGTTTCCAGTTGTTTGTAGTAGAGAGATGACAGAATGAAGATATATAGAAACAGCGTAGCACTCAGTTATGTATAATAATAATCATAGTTTTTAAATATTAAATTCCCATACATTACATTAAGGTATAAGTATTTTGTAATAGTGTATGTACCTACAATATTATCAACATGCTTTCTTTCTCATACTATTTCTAGCTGCTCGTGGTGAATTGATCAAAAAAGGAGAGTAGAAAATTGTACAATACCTTTTCACTGAAAAGGATTTTGTTTTTAGCAGCAGCAGACCAGAGTAGCCACTAAGTAGTCGCTATAATATAATATAATATATTTATACCAATCTAATTAGTTAATTATCCTAAAATATTATAAATTACACATTATATTTACATGTAACAGTGCTAAGAGAATCTACCTATATATAGTATTCACTTTATACATTACACTTTTTTGCATGTAATAATTAATACAATTGGTTGTTGGAAACTTCTAGAAAATAGTATATCATGGTATAACAGCATTGCAGAGTAGAATAATCTTGTATATTAAATGTACATACATAGATACACAGCCGTTACAACACAATTACTTTACACTCACTGTACAAATAGCAGAATTCATACAAATAAATACTAATAATACAATTAATGCAGTTAACAAAAGCAATAAAGTTAAATATAAGTTAAGATAACACAGTAAACAATAGTGGTCAACAATAGAAAAATTATTCTCATACATTGCTGTATCATAACAAAACAAAACAACAGTGAGTACAATAAGTATAATAATAATAATAATATTACGTAAATCTTTTCCAGAATAGAGTGTAAGTCAGAAAAATTCAAATTATAAAAGCACATTTTTCAACACAGTAATAATGAATAATAATAATAATAATAATAATATATAAATTCATTTCACTTTTAGAACAATAGCATACCTATAGCTATCACAATATTAATATACAGTTACAACTTTGTTTTCCATGTGTGTTTAGCTAGAGCTACTATTTATATTTACAATATGTATTTCCGATGCACAAATCACTATAAAGATGTAATATTTTTAGCTAATTCATTATTTTTTATACCTTCTAAAAGTTTACAACTTTACATACAGATGGAATATAACAAATCATGTTTTTACAATACTTATATAGTAATTTAGTTTTAGTTGTAGTATGAAATAGGTACATTTTTCAAGTCCTCTTCAGTATTGTAATATTTTACGTTGAATGAATACAATCGAGAGATCTTTTCATACTTTCCCCTTTACTTACGCTAATAATAATATTATTAACATTAATATTAATCCTTTTCTTCACTACAAAAGACAGTATGTGCTCTGTTCGTGTGTACATAGTTAAATGTATAGTATTTAATAGTAATATAATCATATTATGTCCATTGTAGCCATATTTTAGTATTTCTACGTATTTTAAATGTAATACTCCGTCATTGTAGTATGATACACAAGAGAACTATTTCTTTTTCCTTGTTCCATCATCTGAATCATCTAAAAGTTTTCCTTGGCTACCTTACCTATACTCAGTTCAATTCAGTCACAATTAAACTGTAAATAGGTCAGATTAATAGTAGTACAGGTATAGTCTCAAGTTCATTACAAACTACAGCATATTCATCATGTAAATAGTAATAGTAAGTAATAATAATATTGCCTTTACACATTAAACATTACAATAATCCCTATAGAGCGTTATTATACACATTAGTAGAAGATACGTAAGGTAGACACAGATAACAATTAATGTAATCAATGATTAAGCATTTATAGCTGTAATTCTTGTTCAAATGGCAATTCAATACCCAATCTGAATTGACAATTTACATTTCCATATTAGTATTTTTTTAGACAGCTACACATACAAAATTCGTACACGTGTAATAATCATACATAGTAGCCTATAGTAATTTTTGCCATTTTGCATTGGTTGCTCTGTCATAAAACTCTGTAAGCTTGTGTCACCCTATGTCGTGGTATAAACTTTCGATGATTTACTATAAAAACCAATTCCGATCACTTTTCCCAAGTGTAAAAAACTGTTTAACATAACTGAGGTATGTACTAGTACCAAGATTAGCCAGTAATCTTAAAACTCTAATGCAGCAGAAGTTAAATCTTGAGAAAAAGATTTTACTTAGGTAATTTTGAATCTTTTTGTAAGACCAAGAAACAGTGTGGAACAATTTAGAAAAACTCTTTGTGTGTTCTGTTGATAGACGATTTGACAGGTCAAAGTAAAATAGTAGTATCATTAATTAAAATGTTTAATTAATTAAGTGATTGCTCTAAAAGCAGAATATTAAACTTGAACAAAGATTAATATTCGTAGTGGTACACTTATCGTTAAATCCTACAACAACAACAACACTTCACCAGTTTCTGTATAGCTAATTACATATTAAGTGTAAATACCATCAAAACGTATCAAATCACAATTGGTCAAAAACTCACAAAGTTGTTGTCTGTATTTTTATTAGTTCCACCTGTAAAATATTATGTAGTTAGGTAATCTTATCATAATATAATAATTAGTAGTTTATAGTAGTTTAGTCTTCAAACGACACGACATAAGATCATTATAGGTATCCGTATCTCTACCTCTTTATAATACACCACTAATATTTTACTATTATTTCAGTATTACCGCATGTTCTACATTATTATTAATTTTACTACTACTAACCCCCTCACATCATGAAGGGATGAAAGGACTTGCGTTATGTTTTAGCTGATTACTACTAAAGAAAGGAAAGTTGCTCGTGCTTGGATGCGAAGGTGATGCTGATGGTGTTGATGTTGAAGGAGTATTTCCATTGTTAGAACTAATAATAGGGCTAGCACTGACACTACTCACACTGGCGCTCGCACTCACACTGTCCGGTTTCAATTTAGAAGACTCCGAGTTTGTTGGTGTCAGTCTTGATGCGGAAGTTGCTTGGCCACTGGATGAGCTACTGTTCCCATTTACACTGGTTCCATTGTTTGAACCATTCACTCCTCCTGGAGGAATCGTAGGTAAAGGTGCCGTTGCTGGTGGCGCTGGATTTCTACTTCTGCTTAGTGACGGAGTGTAAAATCTATCGTCACTGTTGCTGTTGCTGTAGAAATTCGTCGGATTGTTCCCTTCAGGAGCAGAGCACTGAAATAATACTTGGGCTACAATAGCCGCCACTTTCTGCTCTAGAATTTGGCTCATCACCAACTGCAAAAGACGTGGCTCATGGTGAACAAACAGTGGTCGATTATCCGGATGCTTTGCAAGGTTCAGGAGTGTTGTAGCTGCTCTTCGTAGCATATCTAAACTTGTCCCCATCGCATCAGGATTATCCCGCAGTACAGAAAATCCGTGACTATTTGCAATGTTCATTGCATTATGCTCCGCCTGAAAAATTATAAATCAAATTGATTTAAATAAGTATTCATAAAGACAGGTTTGAAAATTGAAAGTTTCTAATATATATCGATTAAATTGTAATAATTTCTCAGTTCAAAAAGAAATTAATTTTACTAGACTTTGCAATTATTATTAATTGTTTTACCTGTTCGATAAAAGATATGAGCAGAGAAATCGATGGAGTTTGTAAAGCAATGGTTCTGGCAACACCAGAATCAGCGCCGGACAAGTAGGATAAGAGATTGACACTAAATTCTTTCCACACGTTATCTTCAGACTTCCACAGACCTCGTCCTAACAACTGACACAGTCTCTCAATTCTCGAGTATGGTGGAGTGGCCAAGAGTAAGTCCACATTTCCCTGAGTACAACTTAACTTGCATAAGGCTTCGATGGCTAATCTCTGAGGTGATAAGTTAGAACCAGAGCTAGGACTCAAAGTTGGGAAAGGATCTTGACCATAAGCAGCTGGACACACGGCCCAGTGTAAAAGTCCATCTAGAATCGGTCTGGAAATTTCTTCAGAATATTGACTCAGATCCATTTGTCCAGCGATGTTAGCCAGCATTACAAGAACATTTTCTCTCACATGATGAATATACTCCCACCACCACTCGTCTTCTTGATTTAAACTAGTGCACGAGTCAGCATCGATTTCGGCAGCGGCTGCAGCAGCAGCAATAGCCACAAGTCCATCGTCAGATACATCTTCGTCTTCATCTACATCAGGTGTTCCATCACTGTCCATTGTTTCATCGTCTCCCCCGCAATCTGTTTTGACTCTTTTGGAGTGTGATTTGCCTTTTAAAGGATGGTCATGGTGAAGTAATATAAGTTTGCCTATGAGACTTAAAAATGGAGCACTTTTCCCGAATTCTACATCATTTCCTGGTACAAAAGTCATGTTTCTGAGAATATTACAAAGCGATAAACATCTTCGAGCCAGAGCATCTTGGGACTCTCCAACTTGATATAAACTTGGTTCGTCTCGAGTGTAGCACTCATCTTCGTATTCCTCCATTTTCTTTCGCTTCAGAGAACACCCTGGATCTTTGACGCGAATCTCTCCAAATGAATTATTAGGGATGCCATCACTATTTGATGCGATTGAAAGATTTGTATTTGTGTTCGTCGAATGGTTGTTCTGTAATTTGATGACTTTACTATCACAGAAATCTGAGCTAGTGGACATATTAGAATTGTCACCACCCATCACGGCATTATCACTGCAGCTGTTGGCCAACAGGTTGCTCTCAGCTTCACTTCCGGCTGCCATCATATTTTCAACGGATCTTTCGGGGATTTCACAAGAATTGCTGTCCTCCGTCACATCTTTACGCATTCGATCGAGAACACTTTCCAACTTCCCGGGGATGTGTTTGGATTTCTTATTACCAACACTATTACAATCTGTCCCGTTTTCACTTCCATTACTCGAATTACTTTTACTGAATAGTTTTGGACTGTTACTAGGAGCTGCTAAGAAATTAGTTTGACAATTTTTCTTAACACCATTTTCAATACTTGCACTTATGGAACTGCTGAGGGAAGTTGAGCTGTCCATACTGTTGTTGTTGTTGTGTATTAAAACGGGAGGAGTGATGCCTACGGGTTTGATTTGTGGCGATGAGCTTCCATTCACTCCAAACAATTCAGCAGGAACTTTTGTCTCACAACGATATAATTCCCTATCATACTCTATCTCCTCTTCTTCATCTTCTTCCATTTCTTCACCTTCTTTGGGTTCTTTCTTTATTTTAATTTTAACCACGGGTTCTTCCTTGATACTTTCTAGGAGCTCTTTGGTTTCCTCTGCTCTACTACGCAGAACTCTCACAACTGGAACGATATTCAAGTCGGACGTAAACGACGTGACTACATGTTTCGTAACATCCATTATTCCATTTTGCTGGCTTCCAAAGTTGTCAGAAGCTTCATTTCGAGATTTCTCATCGGAATCCCAATCCCGAGGACCAGGTGCAACGAATATCTCGTCATCTTTTCCAACAATTCCAACTGTTTTTCCACTCACTCGGCTCACCAATGTGTAATTAGTTGTACCTTGAAGCACTAATGTTCTGTGGCCATCCCTTGGAAATTTCCGTAAAGGAGTTCCAATATCAGGCTCCTCTTCGCAACCTTTGTTATCGGTTTCGAACCACTTTAATTGCTTTTCCTGTTTAATAAATAAAGACCGAGTATTAATTATCATGCTACATTAATTATACATAATATCAATTAATATATCAGATCTTTTTTTTGGCTGGACAAATTTTTGTTCAACATAATTTTTAAAATACACTTACTTTGGGTTTATAATGTTCTTCTTCTTTGTCTGCATTAATTTCAATACCAACACTTTGGCCAAAAATTAGAATGAGCGATCGTTTCAAATGTTCTAAAAGAAGATCCAAAAGTCCTGGAAGGTAATTGAGGGAAAAATAAGATATAGAATGGTCATCGTATAGAAGAACATTAAGAACATCAAGGGCCCATGTTGCTTCAGCCAAAAGTCCAGATTTAAGACACATGACGATTCTCCACGCTTCGACAGGTTGCACATCAGCCTATAATACATGAATAAAACAACAATAAATATATTGCTTCTCAACTCTCATACTCCCATCAAATAATATCAAAAACATCACACATCTTACTTAACCAAATCCTACACTCCTTTATTTCTAAGCATAGGTCATAAATATAAATGTACCTACCTAGACAATAAATATTTTGGCATTGTTACAATTTACAAACAACTTGTTCACCATCATCAATCAGAATAAACATAAAACTTTTTTATTACCTTATGGAGTTTCTTCCGCCTCGTGAGCACAGGCGTAATAGCTTCAATACTGTCTGCAGGAAAAACAATCTCCTTTTTGACGGGCACAGGAGGAGCTGGCAATGGTAGCTGAGGTGGGAACTGTTGGGCAGATTGTGGGGGCTGAGGAGACAATGAAGGATGAGGCTGGCCCTTTGAACTGGAAGAAGTTATAGGGCCACTTGTAGGCGGCAGATGACTTGACTGGGTTGTAAATCCCTTACTGTACATATCTGATTTAGAACTAGGAAACGAGGGCCGAGAGCCAGACCGTGAAGAGCCTGGCCCAGGTGACTGTCCCGGGGAGGAACTCCATGGTGGTTGTTGTGCGGAGCCCTGCTGAGAAGGAGCAGTGCTAGGAGGCTGAGGAGATACAGAAGCTCCCAACGGAGTTGGTGGAGTTGGTCCATATCGAGCAGAAGGGTGTTCTTGAGGTGGAGACCACGTCGTTGAAGGACTTTGACCTGGACCTGCTGCACTAGTAGGAGGATTTGGTGCTCCTGGAGGTGGTGGCCCTCCTCGGGAATTTGAATTTTGTGGCCAAGGCTGAGGTGATGGAGCTTGTCCTGGTTGTGTTGGTCCAGGTGCTCCAGGAGATTGAGATGGAACAGGAGGTTGGCTACTTGCTCCTGACGGTGGCAAAGATGACCCTGATGGTGGTAATGGTAATGAAGGTGGTCCTCCTGGATAAGGTCGTTGAGGCTGTTGCTGCTGCGGTGGATAAGGTCCACTACTATTTGGCCAACCTATACAGTAAAAACATATAATCAAGATTATTATTGTGGATCATAGCAGAATTGCAATACGAAGCACTGAAAGTAAGTTGAATAAATTGTGTATAAAAATATTCAATATGTCATTCAACTAACTACAACAGAGCAAATGATTCACATGCACTTTGCCAATGCTGGAGAAATTATAAGAGTATCATTTATATTATATTATATTTGTTAATTCTACTACTCTACACAAATAACCATATCCATAGCAGACACTACTAGGAGATCCTCCATTAAGTTTCCGGATATTTTCAGAGTGCAATTGCTGCTCACGCAGAAAATTGTAAAACGTGTCTGGATAACCAGAATAATTTCTTTCTTTGAGAAACATTTCTCAAATTTTAATTTTTCAAAAAATTCAAACTAGCTGGACATATTTTATGTACTGTACAGTGAGTATGTTTTACTATTGATAATGATCACGACTGAATTTCATTCGTGCTGCTTGCAGGTTAATAGTACAATAGCTCATTCAAATACTGAATAGTTGAATTGAATATCAAACCTAGTGTACGTAAAACCCAGGAAGTATTCATAAATAAACATTCTTGGTTGATTGTAATTTTAACGGCCATTCTACGGTAGCATTTTTAAGAATTCGTAAGAGGAAATGCCAATGCATTCTGTAGACCTAAGTGCAAATTTAATGTTATTGGCTCTAGTCCAAAAAATGCAAACCTAATTTTTAACATCGTTTGAATGGCTGAATACAATAAAATCCTTCTGTACATACATAAAACAATTACTAAATTAGAAAGTCAGGTTAATAAAACAAAATTCAAGTTAAACACACACTAGGCTGTTGACACCCGGATGGATGCTAATTTGTTAGTGGTAGTGGTTACTATTTTTTGCCAATTAGGTAATACTACGAATAAGCAGTAAAAATGTCAGCCAAAGCGTTGTATCATTCCAAGCTTGAATTTAAAAGAAGGAAACACATGGACAATGATTGATGTTTGCATTAGGTTAAAGCAAGTTGTCTCCCAGTGCAAGGAAATAAACAGACCTTCGGGAGGAATCCATTGTTTGTGAGGGGTTAAAGTGGTGCTGGAGCTGACACTAACATGTGGTATCGGTACAGAAGGAGTGGCCGCATTGGCCGATGGTGAGGGTGAGGGCGAAGACCTGGCGGGTGTCCCACTCCCAAGATCTCGCATTAATCCTGGTCTTTGACCCTGAAGCCCCCCGTCTACAATACGTTCAGTTAAAGGCGTTTTTACACTACTACTAATTATAACGTTACAAGTGATTGTTAATTCATTGTTATTCAATACATTTACAGATTCACAAAATTAATTGTAAATTCTAGTTAGTATATTACTAGTAATGGTGTTATACGATACGTTAATTTTTTTACAATAATAAAATAGTATTCCCATTAAGAACTAAACAGTAAAACCATATTTATACAGTTGTTAGTGCAGTGGGGAGTCACAACACAATTTCTAAATATGTACACACAGTAAATTATTTAATTTAAATGCAATTGGTTGTAATTTTGAAGAATCACTTACCATAAGGAGACATCCTGTGTTGTTGTTGCTGTTGTTGTTGCGGCGATGCTTGAGACGGCGGTGGGTAACCGGGATATGGTTGATTTGGACCAGGCGGTGCAGAACCGCTAGGGTCTTTTGGACCAGCTCCTGCAGGATAGTCAATTCGTCTCATTTGACTTGGATGTGGAGGAGGCATATGTTTACCCCCACTAGGAGATGCAGCTCCTTGTCCTGGCGGATAGCCCTTTGGGGAAACAAATAAATTTTTATTAGAATTTTGTAATATGCCTTGTCATAAAATGTCGAGAGTCATGAATTGGCTAAAAACGATAAGCATTAAAAATCATGAAGACAAAATCATAAAATCAAAAATAAGTTTATTATCAGCAACCATTACCCTTCTGAGGGCCCAAAGCTAGAACAGCACAAAATGAAACAGAACAATTCGTAAAAATGTATTAAATGATACGAGTAGTTGTTTTGTACAGAACATACTTGTATTTGCGACAGATTAGGCAGCTCACTATGAGAATTAGAACTATTAAGGCTAGTAAGGAGCGGAGTTAGCGTTTGAGAAGTACGATTACGAGCAGAATTCAACAGTTTTCTCTAAAGTACAAATGAAAAGGAGTATGAATTAAAAGCGTTATTTTGCCCAAAAATATATTAACCCAACTAACTAAATATATCTAGTGCAAAATTGTAGATTCATATTGTATCGTTCAAAAGTAATTTAAGTAAATAATTCATATAAACTTGAGTAGCAAAAACTAATTCATAATTCCATGCTAGTCAACATGCTAGCAAATGAGACAAAAACAAAAACTGGAGCATACTTGTAATGTATGTTTAAGCGTAGTAGAGATTTCAGGTGGTGTGGCTAACTGTCTTGCCAATTGTGAAGTGTTCGAGGGTAACTAAAATCAAATTATAATTGAGTGTGAAAAATTAGTGAGGAAATCACATATGCTATACAAAACTACTAATTAGGTAGGTAAGTGTGTAAATTAAAACTAAAAACTAGAGTACCCAAATACAATCTTTTCAAATATTTACTTTTACTAAATTGCACTAACAATAAGGTACTCGAGATTTTAAGCTCCACGGTTGTACATTAACAGTAGTATTCTTAAAAATATTTAGCATGTAAAATTATTAAACAAATTAAATTGATTTTGAAACAAATGTGTACATTATCAATAATAGTTGGTTACGTGTTTAATTGTAATGATTAAAGCTGCAGAAAAATGTGGTGTTAGTTCATATAAAAATAATTAGTACTTTAGCGTGTAAAAATCAAAAGAAAATTATTCGGACAGGTATAGGTATTTACACATACACCCCATAAAGTCAATAAAAAGTAAAAACTAAGCTAGTAGTATGGTCTGTATGGTCATACAAGACGAATCAAAAGCTTACTTGTTCAGTCTGTTGCTGGGAAATGTAGAAATCTTGGCTAGGATAGCCATTTGGAGGTTGTTGTTGAGAAGGGGGTCCCTGTGCACTACTAGTAGGAGGATACGGACCAGGGCGTCCAGGGTGAGGAGCAGGAGGATACCCCGAAGAAGAAGGAGGAGGTCCCATGTTAAATCTCTGTTGATCCTCAGGTGTGGACGCCGTTGGAGGAGTCTGAGCTGGTTGCGAATTTGCCTGAGATTGCGGTGGTTGTTGACCAGGAGGATAACCAGCCTGAGGTGTTGGAGGTGTTCCGCCAGGAGCAGAACTTTCAGGAGCCCCATAAGGAGGATACATTGGTCTTCCTGGTGGTTGAGGTGGATACGAAGAACCAGGAGGAGTGCCATAAGGTGGCTGTTGATTGTAAGCTTCAGGTGGTGGAGGACCTCGAATGTATTCAGCACCGGGTGGTGGTGGATAAGGAGGGTAGCTTCCCCCAGGTCCTGCTTGAAATCCTGAAATCACATAAAATACAATTAATTTCCAATCACATTTTGTCACTTCACATCAATACACGTATACCAATATCATTAAACAACACGTGAATGGTGAATAAAACATTTATATGACAATTATCATTTCGTCGGTACATCATGCATGCACTTGCTGAATTATTTACAGTTTAATACTGCAACTAAATACATTTTTGTTAAATGCTTACAACATTTAAAGCTATCTACACATACACACATCATCATATCATAATTAGTTGTTACATTTTTCTGCATTTGTACCAACAACATTCGAACCAGACTCAAACAATGAAACAAGTTTCGTTCGACACACACAGGTATAGGTATATATACATACACATATATATATCTTACACATGTACACACACATCAAATAGGTACATCAATATCACACATAAAATATTACTCTCTATAGTAGTTGACACTGACAATGGATAAATTGCTTATCACTTATAGTTTTACACTGTGAACTGAAAACTAAATAAAAAACGCTACAAGAAAAACATCTTTCACTATGCACTATGCGAAGCTGGTAATTGCAGAGAAATGTGAGAGTTAGGTATACTCTAATATGTAACTAGTACATTTCTCTGGGTAATTGCATCATGCAAGTTGGAAGGAAACCAATATATTATTAAGGTGTCAGCTTGTCACTCGTTTTGCAAAAAGTAAACAAACAGCAGCAGCCATGCATCACATGCAATATAAAATAAGCATCAATTTAAGTGTGATTCAAACACTTCTTGAGTTACACGAAAACATAAGACAGTAAATAAGAAAGAGAGAAAGAGAGAGAGAGACAGAATAGATTTGGTGTCCAAACTGAACTCCCGTCTTGAAAACTGTTTATATATAGAGATAGAACAATAAATGGAGTCACGACGGACTTGCAAGGAAGGACAGAGACAATACTAATACATAAAATATTTGATCTATTCAGAACTTATGTTTAATTAGAATATAAAATTATTAAATACAATACTATGGACAATTAGTGTTTCTCACAAATACATGTGGTATATAGAATAGGGGAGTGGTATGATTTGACAGTGAGAGGAAACTTGGTGACAGATATTATACTATACCTATAGTATAAACTGATCTCTACATAAAAGTTGATAAGTACAGTAGACAGAGACAGACAGACAGACAGAGACGCATGAGACGTACCAGAAGGTGAAGGAGTCGAATACGGAGGATAATAATTGGCCCTACCCTGCTGGTGGTTATTAGATTGCTGAAGATATTGATGCATGTATTGGTTTTGAGTTTGAGTTTGATTTTGGTTAGCAGGGTGCATGTCATCAAATGGATTCGACACACTCACACTCTTATCACCTATCATATCAATAATAATAATCAAACAATCAGAAAATGAAAAAAGCAGTTCCAAGAAGAACGACGAACGTAGTAGGTACCTACTCGACAAGTAAATGTATCAAAAATTGTCGCAAGATTGAACAGATTTGCATATTTAAGTGCAAGTTTCATTTCTTCAGGTACATTCACTATCTATTGTACAGAACATTTTTACTTTTACATTGAAATAAGTATGATACTGGGAATACAGAATTTAATTTACATTATTACAACTCAGTACAAAAACAACTCATAGTACAAAAGTCATGTGCATGTGTACCTTACTTGGTTTGAGGTTTGACAGGTGTACAAATATCTGAGTCAATTGTTTGTAAATCGATTGCTAGCTTTTTTTTTGATTTTTCTCATTTCACACCTTTCCTTTGATGTTACACAGGAAAGGGTTAGGATTTTAAGAGTATTCAAGAAATATGTTTGTATATTTTGCTGTTTGGGACACCAAATGCTTCGTTTTACATTTTAAATGCATTAATTAAGTATAGTATAATAACAATTGTTTCAACAAATAAAATAGTCACTGAAAAATATTGTTATGATTGAAAAACCAGGTCGAGCGCTAACTGATAAAAACTAATAATGAATACGTAAATAATTAGCAGCCGAACAGAAGACAAGAGCTCATTCTCCGAAACAAATCTAACTAATCAAGTTCTTAGTAGGTAAGAACAATCAGCTAAATCTACTAGAAAGTGGTTAAATTGGTAGTAAAGTATAAAGGAAGCCAAAGCAATCTAGTAATTCCCACTAGTTAAAAATTCTACTATAAAAATCAATTCACGAGGTTTTCGTTCATCGAAAAATCTGTTGGGTACATTCAAAATTAGTACTAGATGGACTTAGGTATTTAGAATTATTAAATTATACTCTAAAAAACTAAAAATTCTGTGGGCACTAACCAGGATGCTGAGTCTGTGGAGAGGGTTGCTGTGGCTGTTGAGGTGCTTGCTGCGAAGGTGGAGGAAGTGGAGGTCTTTGCATTGAAGAACCTCCTGTAGGTCCTTGCTGCTGCTGTTGTTGTTGTTGCTGCTGTTGCTGATTGATTTGATTATATTCTGACGGAGGGGCCCCTGCATACGAAGGAGGATAACCGGGAAAGCCATCCATTGAGGAATTTGTATTGTTGACAGGTCCCGGGAAAGAGTCTTGAGAATTGGAAGATCCCGGTGATGGAACTGGTGCTGCTTTTGCACCTTTCTTTTTTGACGTTAGTTCCACTTGATTAATTAGTGGTTGAGGATCTATTCCTCCTCGGTCGAATTTACACTCGAATGGAAGTAAATGCTTTGTATAGTGCTTTCTCAGCGTGTATGCTGCACTTGACGAGGCTCCTATTCCTAAACTACCTGCAATATCTTTCCAAGTCTTGTTTTTCGTAACCTGTACATAAATACATTGGAATTAATATTTTGCATTTACATTGGTAAGTCCACTGCCAAAATCGCTACATTACAATGAAAACATTTAAATATTTTAAGTACCTCAAGAAATCCGCTTCTTTCTTTGACCAAAAAATACAATCTAAAGAGATCTAGAGGATTTTTTGAGATAGTAGGACAAGCTGAAATCGGAGTTCCATGCTCTTCCATAAATTGAAGTAATTTGTCCAGAAACATCCGTCGGTCTGGATTATCATCCATTTCATACAATTTGTTTAAGCTGTCCGGCTTCTGTACAATTACCAAACGAAACATATTAGTACACAATACTCAAAAGACACCCTAGAACAAAACTAGAAAATAAAACAAATAGTTGTATAATGTAAAAAATAATTTGGTGAGAAAAACAAAAAAATGTCCTACTTTTTTTACCTTCGCTTTCGGTCTAAAGTGTTCGCTTGGTGGTGGGGCGTGACTATTCAAACCCTTTAAACATCAAAGTGCATTAAGTGCATATGGTCACTTAAAATTATTTAGCAATTAGCAATATTGTCAAGTATACAGCTTTTTTGTTAGCAAAGTTAGTACTAACAAAATTGTTAGACGATAAGAAAGATAATTTTAACACTTTATTGTAACAATACAATAAAGTGACACAAAAAGGTGAACACAGGACAATGTGATTGACAATTATTAACAGTAAGTTGCAAGTAATATCACAAACATTGAGTTAGCACAGTTAAAGTTAGTTAAATTTATTTCAAGCTTACGGGACTGGCGGGTGTTCTTGGCCAGCCAGGACTATTCATATCTCCATAGCCATCGTCGTGTATTGAGCTTATACTTGCATTCCCAGGGGACGGCACAGCATTTGGAGTTGCAGGATGACTCGAGTAATTTGCATGACGTACTGAACCCTCCTTTTGTAACCTTGGCATTGTGGGTCCATCATCCCCTCCAGAAGCTGCAAAGCACACCAAATTGAGTTTAAAACATCACACTTTGCAATTTACACAATTAACAAAATAATTCATTTCCTTGGAAAGTACTGTTTTGAAAAAATTGGTGTCGTAATTATTACCTCCTGACGCATTGGAAAGTGTTGATTGTTGAGAAGCGTCGTCTATTGCATCAGGCCCCACTGAAGCAATATTTGGTGGATTTTGATTACTACTACTAGAATTACTTTCTTCTGCACCTTCTAAGTGTGCAGGATGGGGAGGAGGTGGCGGAGGTAAATGAGAAGGGTGATGAGAGCCGGAATGACCCGGTGGTTGCTGTTGAGCAGGTGGAGGTGTATGGGATGAAGAGGGCATATTTGACGTTGACGGAGGTCCCATGGGACCACCAGGGTAACCACCTGCAGGCGGTTGAATACCAGGTGCACCAGGAGGAAATCTACCCATTTTGTGTTGTAAATGCTCCTTGAGATAATTAGGATTAGGATGAGATCTTGAATTAGAATTGGGTGGCTGTGGATGTTGAGATGGTGGATTTTGTGGTTGACCTGGCCATGATTGTGGGGGTGGTGGGCCTTGTTGTTGTTGTGGCGGTGTGGGAGGAACTCCATATTGAGGAGGTGGGTAAGGGCTATACTGATTCGGTCCTGGTGGCGGTGCTACATGATTTGGAAGGGTGTGCCGAGGAGGCGGATAACTATTTGGTGGTAATGGCTGTGAATTTGGCCCTGGAGGGTATGCACCGATCATTGCTCCGTGAGGATGTTGTGGTCTTCCTGGATATCCCTGTTGTTGCTGCTGCCATTGCTGCTGCTGGTAGTGTTGACCAGGACCTAGCTGACCCGCATGACTTATTTTTCCGCCACTACTTTGATACATGTGATGTGGAGGAGGGGCCATAGACTGACCGGGATAATTACCACCTACAAACAACAACAAAAATTCACACAATTATTACAAATGAATAACAAACAAACCACAATTAATTCTGATTTTACACACTTGTTATATATTTAAAATAAAAACGCTTGCAACAATTACCTTGACCTGTGGGCATGGGTGATTGACTCATTCGTGGTGGTCCAGTTCCGTCAGATTGACTACTAGAAGGTCGCGGGGGCATCGGAATGTTTTGATTTCCTGGAAGCATTAATACAAAAATAGATGTTACAAAATTTGAAATACACTCAATTAACACTTCGAACTTGACAGTTTTTAACATGTAGTATTTACAACATTTATAAATTCACTTCACTCCCTTAAACTGTCCACAAAATCAACTCTAAACCTTTTCTCTTTTAGATTTTAGTCTTGGAGAAATGAATACAAAAGTAGAAAACACAAAAAGGGAAATTCAAACTTCGGCACACAATCCACAGAACACTTTCCTATACACGGCATTACCTTTGCCAGGCTTTAGCTTTCCTCCAAATTGCAGGAACTCTGTGCAAACGCTTTCTGTACACGATTCTATGCTACACAAACACAAGTCCACATACAAACAATCCATATCATGTGTGTGTATGTGTCTCTGTGTGTGTAGCAATTTATTGAACGCTTTAGCTTTGCTATATCTATAGCCCAAAGTACGCTGTGTTAAACGAAGCGTAAAATAGTTAGTCATTTTATAAACCTTAAGCGTAATTATTAAAGATTTCTCAGAATTTTATCTTTTCTAAGTATTGCAGTATTAAATAACATCAAAGAAAGCATGTTTGGTTTATGTACACTTGTTTTACAGTAGGTACTAGGTACACTTTAGTTAACCACACTATTTTATTGATTAGTTGATATTGATACATACATATATAAATATGGCATAATGTTTTTATTCAAAAATACTTACACATACATATATGTAAATACAATACACATAAAAATACTTGACACTTTATGCAAAGTCAATCCTTATCTGACAAATTAACAATCCTTTTTGTGAATGCAAACCAAAACAAACCATTTAGAGATTACGGGGACATTTTTAATACATGAGTCACCTAAAGTTGAAAGTGTAATCTATGTATTGGGTATCACTTCGAGTTTAAGGTTGTATGTAAAAGTGGAGTGCAAAGCACAGTGTACTAACAATAAGTAAGTAGAATATTCGTGGTTGTTCTTATACTTTTTAATATTATAGTAGTCTTAAATCCCAATTAAAATTACAGAGGCAGATTTTACATAGTAAGTCAAAGTCAAAACTCAAAACAAAAAAGTTTGACAAATGGAATGCATTTTTGTTTCTATAAATAACTTGGATACCTACATTTGATAGCAAAGTGCAGATAAATTTTATGTACTCATTTGTTTCTTCTCCGTGCAAACACATTAGTGTGCAATAAAAGTAATTTAACGATTCGCATTATATACGCAGCCTCCTACAGTTTATACAAAGTGCATATCTCTAACACGAACAAATCTGTTAAAAATGTGAAAGCATGTGTCGCCTTCATTGCATATGTATTCTAAAGATAATGAAAGTACAATTCGTGCCAATAAAATGTGCTTTGAAACATCAACGAAACAAACAACTGTCAACCTCCAACGAAGCGATGTAAAATGTAAACAAATCCTCGAAAAAAACTCACTCAAATGTCATGGAATATAGCAAACTATATATCTGTTTGCATAATACCATAATTTATTCTTTGCTTTTATAGTATATCATATTATCGAACGAATCATTATACATTTTAAGTGTGTATGTATACAAAAAGCGAACTTCAAATGCAGAAATTCTATCAGCAGCATAAAAGTTAAGTGGTATTTGTCTACTAGCACAGTTTAACAACCTAAATCTATTATATACACTCAAAGAACACACACAACACACGCATATCTACTCAAACAAAATACCCGATACTTATACACACTGTCCATATAATACACATAAAAACTATCACCATTTATATTGCACTAAACATTAAAGAAAGATGTTTTATATAATGTTTCCTTTGTAACATTAGCATTATTGAACATAGCACTGTAAATTTTACTAAGGTATAAAGTCTTATGCCTACGTATCCATACACATTTACATTTCAATTCTACTTAAACATTTATACACATTTCTGTGTACAGTAAACCTCCCAAAAACTTACGTAAAAAAAAGTCGTGTTCATTTTTTACGCAAGTCGACTACAATATAAAGATAACGATTGTATGTGAAGATTGACTAAGAAGTAAACACTATAAAGCTTTCAACGCAAGTGTGTGTCTCCTGTGCACACACATAATGCTGTCTATATTTATACAAGAGATACCTACAACTATTACCTACCGCCACGAAGTTTGCAATGATGCTATAGAACATGATACACATCAAAGGAAAAGGAAAAGAGCACATTTTTCCCTAAATAGCTGGTTGACAACAAAACAGCTGATGCAAAGAAAGGGAAACCCTAATAACCATTCTATATAGTCGACTTGCTAAAGAGACGAGACGAACTGAAGCTCTTTATACACACACTACTTACTTCTATATACATACAAAACTCTTCTAAAAGTATAGAGTCTGCGTTTGTAATGTATAAGACTCATAACTTTTCCACCCTATATTATCGTAGTACATACAAGTACACGAGTCTAATATAAACTCTCCATTCCATGCCTTTCTTTATATATCATGTACATATATTACATGAATGTTGTTGACGACGCGACTTGGACGACAGCGTAAGTATAACGGTGTGTTTTGTGTGTGACAATGACTGTATAGCTAATCCCGTGCTGTCTATCTATGTATACTTTGTAATATTGTTGTGTATATACTTATTGAATGTGAAAGACTATTCTGCTGCTTGTTCCGTTTGTACATACATACTTACACAAGACTCGCACTATTATTCTATTTGTATAAAAAGTTTCACAGAGATACAAATGAGTTTAGTGTATAATAGGACGAGTGAGTCGCGAGTGGAGGAAAGGAAGGAAACTGACCTGCCATCCTATCGTGTCCAGATAACAAGTTGCAGATGCTCAGCGTAACATTAAATAAATCGTCCTTTAAAGGACGCCCTATTATCACCATGAGAAAACGATACATCTACATATTAGACACGATATTAGTGGTGCCAGTTTGTACACATTATCTCCGTACTGTCACGAGAATGATA
>JAQFYB010000694.1:0-46038 GCA_034694085.1 Pogonognathellus longicornis
GATAGAACCGGATATTAGTAAAGATTGATTTGCGCTTTGAGATCATCAGTAAACTGTATATTATGCGTCGCTTTACTACTTTTGTTGTACTCATTTGTTGTACTCACGAACCACCAGTCCAAATTCGAACTACTTTTGTTGTACTCATTTCGTCTATTTCTAAGTACGTTATTTTAACTGGAGATCAATCATTCTGCGGGGTGGGTGGAAAGAATGTCGTAACTTAACTTTCATAAATATCAGTTCATCGAAATCAATTGAATTCTATTCCATGATTTGTAAATTGAGTTACATGCTTCTGACACATTTCATTTCTTATAATTACAGCTTTAGTATTGCTGGAAAACTGATTTTGTCTTTACCTAGTATTTTTTATTTCTGATTGTTAAAAGAATCTTGATAAGTTGACTCGTTCAAATTGTTTGCACACTTCTATAGTTTTTCTTAATTTTTTCTAGTGAAAACTTTTAAAAGTTTTCTTGACAGCGCAACACAAGGAATTAACACTTTTCACGATCTCTGAAGGAGACTGACAACTGTGACAACTGCAATTGGACTTTTCAAACAATTCAGACAGATTGTAAAATTGATCTCCATTATTGTATCTTTCCTAAAATGGGGGAAGAAAAGAATGTGGTTTCCGCTGTATATTTGTCATTCTATGTAAACTGCACTCAATATTTAACTGTTCAGTTACGACGGAAGTTGCGTTATTTTAGTTCCCGATTTGCACCTTTTTAAGTTCTATGGCTTACTATCTTTAAAGGTATTGGGCCTTGAAACATTTACAAGCTGCCTCATCAAATTAATGAGTCAAAGAATTACGATGAAAATTAATTTCCTAGAGGAACAATGAGCTAGATGAATATTAGATAAAATTATTATTGGATTGGGGCTGTAGTTGATGTATTCCGTGCTAGAAAGTAGTAATTCCATGTACAACAGTATTTTCAATATTATAATGGCATCTACATGTATTTACATGTGTTTGTTTCATCGATAATTGCCTGTAGCGCATATCTATAGTTAGAGTAGCAATCTAGTACCTACCATGAATTATACTATTAAGATTTCAAGTTTTCATGTACATGCAATCCAAATGCTGAAGGTAGAAACTATTACAGCACACTACGTGAGATATTATTAACGCTATAAATAGGTTCTACCGTTTTGATATTATTTTGCGATTCTTACAATAGTCATTATCAGATATGTAATAAAACATTATTTCCTTTCACCACAAGTGAAGGCAACATGACAATGTGCGCCCGTATAAAATCTTGCTGAATAATGAACTTTTGTATTGTATTATCCTATAGGTAGCTAAATAATAGATTTTAATAGGATGAGATTTTGTTACTACTACTACTCTGTGTACGCTTGTTAGTGATTACGAATTCTAAGTTGCACACACGCGTTGCAATGTTGCAAAGTATGAAAAAGAATTTATTGTTTATTGTTTAATCTCTGCCAAACAAACTACTCGCCTTTTTTAATTTTAGATATTTGTTATTGAGCATGAAATAAGTGAGAATCCACTGTTTCTGGCATAACTTCTCATTTAAGCTAAGAATGGAGTGAAACAATTTAATACTCATGTTAATTACAGCTTCATAATACATGCAATGCAACTATTGGACTGATAAACTTGTAATTATAGTATAACAAGGTGGTGGCCCCTCTATTTATTTATTTTTGAACATGACGTAGCCGATAAAATGTATTTGGTAGAAAGCTGTAGGTTGCACACTTTACTGTTGTAGCGCACTAAGTATAATATAAATTGATGTTTAATTTTTCTATCGAATTATATGAATCAATTCATCTTCATGTACCGTACATAAGTAGCTATACAAACGTCACAGTGATTACCGGTATATAGTTGCAGCAAATTAAAGTATTTAAACTGAAAGGAGTACCTATCGATTTAATTTACCACGAAAGCAATACAAAAAGATTACTAAAATGCTATAAAAATGCTCGACATAGTGTACTTGTGAAAAAGCACAGTAAGCTGGAATAATACATTGTTAAGTCGATGACCAAAATATGTTTCAAAGCTTGCAATTGCAATTCATTCCAGAAATGAAAGTAAGCGTAATGATTATTTGCATTTATAAGTTGACTCTAAAACTTAGATATGATATAGGTAGGTACATAATGTTAATAAATGGGGAAGACGATGGAGTATCTCTACAGAAACTTTTTCTAAATCTGTGTTGAAAAACATAATACATTCTTTTCTACATTAATGCGTTAATGACTATGTTCATCCCTATAACTTCCAGTTCTGCAATTTCCAACGAGCTATCTATCTGTATTAATTATAGGTTTAATTAATTGTTAAGTTTTTGTTAATTTTACTCAATCTAATTTTGTTATCACAATGCATTATACTGTTATTAATGTTAACTGTTAAAATACTGTCATAGTCATAATCTCATTATTAATAGCTACTTACTGCTAAACTCCGTTATTGATGTATTGAAATAATTATCGAAAATTGTGATGAAAGGATGAGCGTTGCGTTGAATGAAATTATCCTTTAAACCCAGAACTACATCATACAATGTAATTCCTCATGTATTGTAAATCGAATAAGACTATTCACTACTAAGATAGGCCAAGGGTTAATGCATAGTCTGATGATAATAATAAGTAATGAAAATGCATGCAGTTTAATCATTTCACATTTGTACAGCGTCAAAACATTAATACATACTACTATGTGTACATTTATACAGTTTATTTTATACATACATTTATTACTAACGACCGTAGTTAGTCACTCCATTCTAATTGTATTATGATATGATTGTAAATAGCAATATGTATGCAATGAATTCTCAGTTTACGACCATAGCATAATAATCATTTCTATTGTACAGACATACAGATACATACGACATACCATAACAATACACTAATCATTTATATCTAAATACGTACATGTGCGAACTTGTTAATCAATACTATGCTGCTATTAATTATGATAAGCAGAATCTATAGCAAGGAATATTCAGATTGATTGATCGATCTGACGTTATTGTTCAATATTCAATTGGCTACATGTAGTTTGTTGCTAAATACTTTGAACATGTATAGCGTGGTAATGAAAAGTAAATACAATTATTATATTATGATATTTGATCACATTATGTGCTATGTAATTATGCTGTGTTGTTTTGTTTGTAGATTGTATATGAGAATGTTTAATTGTAGAAGAAGTATCTACATCAATATGTGAGGCTAATAATTATTACTAGCAATAGTTGACTGGATTATGACAGAGATGATTTTAGCTCATTTGTAGTTGTGCTCTCAATCTCAACTCAACAGATTGCTGTTGATTTTGAAGGGATTTGTTGAAGTGAAGGAGAAAATACATAGTGTAGCTTATTGAACTACTTGTCGGAAATTATTGTTGGAGTTTTTACAGGTTATTACTACAAATATATTTCGTAACATAAAGATATGACGACACAATGACACAAAGCGACTAGTAAACAAATTGAGATGTAAATCTGATGAAAAATACCTTGTTGTTTGGTAATAATAATAAAAATTTGCATACATTACATTTTCTGTAAATTGTATTATTGTGTAAAAGTAAAAATGTACCATTTTAAGGGTATTATGTGAAGTAAGCCGAAAGTACACTTCTTCGGAAAAGTGGCCTGTCAACAGTTTTGAAAACTTATTAGCTGTAATTTTACATACTTACATAAATTACTAGACTACTACAAGTCTACTATTAGAAGTATATATTCTAATTTACATACGATCGATCGCTACTACTCTCCTACTACTGTCACACAGTGAACAAAATTAGCAAAAGATTTTGAGTATAGACACAGTCGGTAGAACTGAAAGTATAAAAAATGAAATATTCTAAAAGTAGAAGGTCAAGTCGGACAGACAGACGCAGCTCTATAAAAGAGAAAACAGATTTCAGACTTTTACAAAGTATTACTGCATTTTTGGTATTAGTGTCATTCAGTGTGTAGAATGATAGTGTCAGTGTGTAAAGAGTGTACTGCTACTTTTAATGTACATACTCGTACTACTAAAATCAAATGATTTATTATATAAATTCTATTAGCGCTTAGCGAAACATAACTTGCTACAAATACCTAACCAAAAAATTCCAATGCAACTTAATAACAAATCTGATCAACAGAACAGATTGTGTATAAAAAGTACATCGATGATGCGTACGCTCTTGTTGTTGTAGTGTAGTGTACATAGAAAGAAGATTAAACAGACTAGACACTTTATTTGATTGCTTGTAGTAAAAGCGTACATAAACATGAGAATAGAATACAAGCATTACATTATGCAATACTATTGTTAATATTTGTAACTTATTATGCTGTTGGAAATTGGAAAATATTCATCAGCAATTTCTTAAATCACCTTCTAATTCATAAGTTCTATTTGTATAAGAATAATTAAGGATTTGTCATTTTTGAACTGGGTTGATGTTAATATTCGTAGTAGTAAGTCATGCATGGAAAATGCCCGGACTCTGTCTGACTATTTATTGACGTTCATTATTGATGTGTATTGTGTACCAGTGTATCTTTATACACGCGCTGATAATATTATAAAATGACTAAATGTAAGTATACAGTTATTAGCATTAATAACTAACCGCTTGTTTACATACATGATTTATAAAAGTTATCCATGTTATATCTGTACTCTAGTAGCAATGTCTGTCAAATGTATTTAGATGATGTCGTGTTTGTATTGTAAGTTTTGCCTGCCTTTTTAGTCCATGTTATTATGTGTCGACTGTTTGTATGTAAGTAGAAGCTGTGTGTTATTCTGTTCTATATGGATACACTAACGTATGTGATGCACAAAATATATATTCCAGCAATAAATTCATAAGTAGATGACCATAAATCAGTCTCAATCTCAACTGACTAATAACTCGCTCTCTCCTGCTCTTTGTGATTGTCTATTGCACTTTATACACAAACACACGCAAAATCACAATATAATAATATCTCTGTGTAATAATATTTTATGCTGTGACTGCGACAATTGAGACATTCATGAGATACACGTTTTTTTATTTCTGGAAAGCCTAAGTTAAACGTAGTTGATATTGCCAGGTATTTACTTCATCAAGGTCGCAGTCGCATAAATGCTAGGCATATTATTATAGGTACTTATTAAAATGAATATGTTGTTATGTGTGTACTGTAATTGCACCTGCTGTTTAAGATCGTCTTTGTTTTTTTGCTGATTCTCAGATTCAACTAAAGCTTCCTCATGCTTGTTATAATGTTATGCTTCTAAATGTGCTAAAAATACAAATGTTATATAATTGCAGCTTGATGCTTTTTTGCCAATGCCCAAGTACTTGTTACTCAGTTTTGCTGCATTCTTTCTTGCATTAAATTAAGTATAAGTATACGTTTTCCAGAACTTTATGGACTTCTTATGTCGTATGTAAATCTTTATCTTGTCCTTAACACTCGCTATAGTGTTAAGATTTCACATTAAGTATACAAAAGTAAATACGCATACAATGTAGAGAAAAGTTGTGTAATATATTTTAACGTGTCTTGCTACACTACAAGCGTTTAGTAAAGAATAATGAAGAATGGCTTCGTTTGTGAGTCTGATTCTCAAACTGCTACTTGGAATAAGATATTATATTATGGAAACATATTTTACACTTAACTAATAGAATTTGATTTATTAATGGATAGGTTAACTTGATTTTGATTTGTATTCATTAGTATTCATTTTTACACAATTTTATTGAATGTACATGCTAAGTGTATATTATTGTTATTGTTAAATGAAATATAGGTACTGTTCATTCATACATATCGTTCGTATTTTTATGCGTTAATTGTATATACAGTCTGTGACAAAAATGCACATTTTGTTTCTCTTATCAATATTTTAGTACGTTGTATTTTCTGTGATACTCTTGATTTTGCATAAATATAGAGTTTTTAATGCTTGAAACTTATCAATAAGTTTTATCAGAAACGCATGAAGGGCCGAGGTCGAGAGACATCATAAAAATGAAATATTATACTTAGTTAAATAATATTGGGGTGTTTTAAATAATTAATGTCAGCAAAACTAATGCAAACTATGCATTGATGATATAAATGATCTGCTACATACTGGAAACATCATAATAATAATAAATTGTATATTATTCCCAATTCATTCTGTTTAAAGACCTTCGCTTAAAGACTTAAATGATATTGCTTGATGTGTATATTTAAATAGTGGTTTGCTTTTGGCCTGTACGGGCTTTAGTTGCATGTACATTTGCAGAGCTGTATTTTTGCTACTATTTACAAAATCAGTCATGTTGATGTGGTTTAGTCTAATATTCTATCTGTATATTTACATTTTCTCGTCTCTGTGCTTATTATTGACATTTATTTAGTGGGCTCTTTTCTAATATAGTACAACTATAAAATTTAATATGATAAATGTATTAAAATGTTATTTCAAGTTGAAGCTTCTACCTTAATAATACATAGTATAAGTGCAGGCTCTTTTTATCTACAATATACAGTGCAATGCTTATAGCTATCTCGTAATTTTTACAACTACAAGGTAACATAATGCTAATACATAATATTAAATGATACGTAAAGGCTACCGTGCTATATACTTACTTTGATTCATTATCTTCTTCATTTTTATGCAAATATTATATTTTGACAACATTTATATATAGGAAAGATAATGTTACATAAACTGATGGCTAGTTTGTCATTTCTTATGTAAAAATCAAATAGACAAACGTGTTGTATTTTAAAGTTAGAATGTGTATGAAATTAATCATCTCATGTAGTGCAAAAGTAGTAAATAATATTATAACGTTTATGAAATGGAAATTGAGATGAATCTGTCCCATTTTACATATTTATATGCTAATCAATACAATATTAAACCTACTAAATCTGGCTTTCATCGTTAAAGCAAACATGCAGCAGAAAGTGTATCTCTTTTACACATAATATTTATGTGGGTTAGGGGATTCGCGCATTATGTAGGTAAGTAAAGTACATAGTGAGTGCTAAACTGCTAAAGTAAACTAAATGTAAGCAAGTAGGAAGGTATAATAATATTATATCATTTACACACAAAATACTTTTATCTCTTTAAAACTCACTCTATTCAAATTAAGATAAATGTTGTCCGTTATAAAGTTATGATTATGCTGATATGCTGAATCAATTTCAACTCTAACTACGCAGCAACGAAAACTGCAGTCACGCTGAATGCTCAAAAGGGCAAAAAAATTAAATGACAACCCAACTAAATCACCATACAAAAGCATACTGTATGCTATTATTCTATCAGAGTAGGTATCTCTATATCGTGTAAAGGTAGATTTGACTAGAATATACATAATGTTTTTTGTTACAAGTAGTTTCTCATTTTTGGTATGTAATAATATAATTATTTTGCCTTACATCAGCAACCAACGCATTGTTGATTTGCCAATCATTTTCGTTAGTGTATTAAACGCATACAACTGTAAGCTTTTAGTTAGAAGTTTCGAATGAAAAAATATGGAATGAAAAAGATGATCAGTGTTTGTTGGTTACGCTTTTGCAAAGCGTTAATAATGTGACTATATAACATTTTGAACGATGCTGATTCTCCTAATTGCTTTTCATCACAAATTCACGAACATCTATCGGTACTGTAGAATAAACAGGGAAATGTTTAAGTATTGCACAATTAACATAATTATATGCAGTTATTATAGCAAACAATGCAATGTATCCTTTACATTTCTCGGTCTCTCCTATGAACACCCACAAATAATACAAACAATAACTAAGTAAGCATGCTAAACAACTTCAACTAGGTCAGAAACACAAACAAGGAAATGAATAGGTAATTAGTTTGGTTTAAGAAAACAGAGCTTTATAAGTTGTAGCTGTGTGGTTAGTAAATATGCAACACATGAATGCGGGGTACACTCAGAAGGCAGGGTTGATTGATCCAAAACTTCTAATTAAATGAACTAAATGTAAGAACTAAAATGCGGTGTTAAATACGATATAAAACTGGGAATACTTACAAATAATTTCATTTAATAAACCAGTTTTGTTTGGCGTGTCACGTCGCACATTGACAAGACATCTGAAGGTCTCGAGTTCAGAATAGAATACATTGTAGCCTAATAATCTTGATTTGATTTGTTTTGTATAAATAGAAATTACAGTAGAATATAGGTACAAGTAGAAGTACTAAAGTAATTGGTTGTACGATCATGTGGGGGATGTCAAGCAAAAATAATTACAAATTGGTTAGAAGGAATATGGTTACACAAACGATTGATTGTATATTTATAAAAATGATGACGTAGTTTCCTAACAGCAATTAGAATCCGTGATGTTGTTGAGCTGAAGAAGTGTCGAACGAGATTTTGGATTTTACATATTTGGAAACTTGGAAGTTTTGCAGTCGATTTTGAATTTTTAACCCATTCGGATACTCTGGATAATTTGGAATACAGCTGGAATTCAGAAATTAAATACACATTATATAACACACATTTTTTTCTTCAGTACCTATTCTTATAATTTTTAAATTATAACCATATAATCAAAACCGAACCAAAAAATGTGTTTTTTAATTAATCGTAACAATTAAATATTCTTTCCATGCAAAATATTTTTTTAACGCAATGGTCATTGACCAACTGCAACAGAAACAAACATATGTTTCATATAAACTGCATCCAGCACTAATTTTCAGTGCATAATCACAAAGCATTTTCATTAAAATCTCTTGCATGTGCTTAACCACGTTATACACTTATTGTTAGCTTCAGAGTAAATTCAACCATTCGTTAAAAAATATTTTTTATATCCACGAAAAATTATAAAGATTTCATACCTGATCCGCAGACCACGAAAAGAAAGAGTCCCATCAAGAATGGGCTTACAGGATATTTTTCTTCAGCTTGACGCTACAAAAACAAACAAAAAACAATTAAAAACCTGCTATCAGCGACTTTCAAACAATTATTTCACATTAAAAAATGAAAAAATAAATGACGCAATTTCAATAATTACTTGGGATTTCGGTACGTTTCCCCTCAAAGCGACCATTTTACTGGCCTTCTCGTTGGCAATTCGCATTCTCTGTTTGGCGACCATGATTGAAAAATGTCAAAGCTTCAAATCCAACAGGAATTTCGAAAAAAGTGGAGAAATTGAGACAGAGGTAATGAATTACGCAGCTGTTTACAAAATCAACTTCACCTCTCCACAACCGAAATAAAGTGAGAGAGTTTGTCAGACGAGAATTCAATCCTCCACTTGTTCACTTTGCATTGCTCAACCAAATCCCTATTACACCAAACCATTCTACACACATATAAACCAGTGTCGGAAGTTTGGAAGACCAAAATGTATATTGATTCTGGTGAGAAGTCGATTTTTGTACATTTTTGTATTTGGGGAGGAGGGGGTCTATAAAATAATTGCTTTCTTGGGATGGCGCAAAATTCTGGGGCTTAAATCTTAAATCTGGTAGCAAAATCTTAAAAATTTTGGGGGATGGGGGCACAAGATACATTTCAAAAACTCTCAATAAATCAACGTCGGGGTGACTGGTGATTTCAAGCCATGGTCGTATATAGGATTCTAGGGTCAGAATCCGAATATGAGGTCCAAAATGGAATCTCTTTCTAGGATAAGAAGGCAATACTTTTTTATTTCAAACTAAGGCTTTGGAATTAGGGATCCTTATTTACTCAATTATCCTAGGTCGGAAAGGATTTTTGCATATAATAAATCTCGAATGAATATTGTATTTGTATTCAATCATTAAGCGCTGACGCAGAACATGCAAAAGATATTTTTTGAAATACTATTAATGCATAATGTGGTATTAATATTGTAGGGCTAATTCGTTCACACGTACATAAATGCAAAGAAAGACTACACACACAGCAACAAACACAAGACTCGAATGTATCCACCAATTGGAAAAGAACAGCATACAGACAGACACACAATGGAAAACCATAAAGTTTCGTTCCCAACAGTCGCAAAAGTCGTAACGCAAACAGGAATTCTACCCAAACCCCTTCCCTTTATCCTATCAGATTTAACTCTTTGCACAACAATACTCTTCTCGTACAAATTATTAGGAGGGTCTTAAATGATAAATCATTTTTGTATTTAAGCTTGGCAAAGCAATACTTTCACAAATGAATGTGCCTCAAGCTAAACAAGTCAACGTGGAACATTTCTACTGCCACACCGACACTCGTTGACGTTTGCAGTATTTCCCACAACATTCAAACACCGCTCTTGCATGTTACATTTACATACAAATGTAATACACTACTAGAATTATAGAATGCCTTTCTTTGGAAGAATACTTCACTATAAGATGATAATTAGCATGATTCCATCCAGTACATGGCATTTTGTAATATTAAAATTTGTACTTTTTCGTTGTTTCAGATTTAAATGCTCTAACATTTCATGAAGATGCAAAATTAATGGGGACAAACACAAAGTAGAAAAAGCCAGTGGCGCATCTAGGATTTTTCGAAAAGGGGGGGGGGGTTCGTCAAATCAGTTATTGGATCGAATATTTTCCTAGTTTTTCTAGCCAGGTTATATACAGAAATCGATTTCGAGGACGGAAAAAATTCAAATATAATAATATGTAGTAAAAAAATTGAGCTATCAATCTAAAATGAATTCAGATTATTGATTACCTATGCGATTTTTTGGATTTTTTAGGTAAAATAGCCTGTTTTTTTCGATTTCGTGGAAAAGGGGCAATTGCCTCTTTGCACCGCCTTTTCAATTTTTGATGAGAAAGTGCAGTAATAGAATTGGAAACAAATATTAAGGAGAATGCACATACGATTTTATATTTTACCCCCAAGGAGGGGTCTTGGGGGTAAAATGGGTAAATGATATAAAGACGAAAATATTGTCTCTTTTGCATTTGCATCAGATGTAACTGGATGAGTTAAAATTCAAGCTGGTCGGTTACAAGATACTTTAAATAATATGTCAGTTTGCATAATAAAACTGAATTATACAGGTATTATTTTTATAATCACAAATACGTAGTGCAGTACAATTTTAAGTTGTAACCGAGCATGTTAATTTCACAACTTTTTTTAAAATAAGCAACAAGAATGTAAAATCTCTAGGATTGACTATATTCCAAGATGTTCCAGGAGGCTTATTGTTTGTTTGCAATTTGGTTTTTGTCCCTCCCGAAATAGAATCTTAGATACGGCCATGGTTTGCTATTGACCAGTTTACTAAACCTCATCTATAAAAATAATACATTTTTTGATTTGTAATAGTGACACAGTGACAGCCAATGCAACTGCCGCGCAAGCGTGCGACTGTTTGTTTGTGGGGCTTGTTTGTAGTTCTACAGGTTCTTTGTTTCGCCATTCCTTTTGTTGTGGCTCCGAACTGTCTGAGTCCGAAGTCTGTGCTAGTCTGTAGGTTAAGTAGGTTAGTGTTTTTGTTTCGTCCTCTTCATTTTCTAGATTTACTTTTCCATAGATTCTGGAAAAATTCTAAAATTTCTTTTGACTTGGCACTTTGGACCTAGTATCGCATCACTGAAATCTGAAATGACAGCCTGCACTAGAACTTTGCTACCCCTTCCTGGGGAAATGATGATGGTAATTTGCTTTGTTTTTGATATTTTCTATAAGTTGTAAGTTGTTAGTTGATATATTTTAAGTATTTTTTAAATATTTGATCTTTGTCTTTAATAATGAATAAGGTGATTGATAGGAAATAAACAAAAAATTTCGATGTTGAAGGTTTTTTCATGAACCCCGATAATAAATAATCAATCTTTTTATTTGGTATTTAATTTAGTTGTTAGTTTGCAGTCAGCAGTTGATAATTTTTAAGTTAGTAGTAGTATTGAAAATATTGGAAAATAATGATGATTTTAACAAAAGAAGAGTAGCGGTAGGTTGTAGGTGTTGGATTGCCATAATATTATTATTAATGAATGATTTTTTCATGCAAATCCGAAAATAATTATCCTCGATATATCCATATTTAAATTTTCAAAAGCAATAGCACGTTATTCTAATGAATAACTATAATTTTGTTGTTTTTTGTATACATTACTACGCAAAGTGACGGCTATTCGCTATAATATGATGGTTATGGTGGACTTATGCTATATTGAAGTAGGTTGACTTGAGACTGAGACGATAGTAGATTATTTCCAATTATGTTATTATCATTGTCACCGATAAGGAGATAGCATAATCAGTGTGGTATGTACGGACAAACATGGTTGTAGAGATATTTGTTGAAAGAAAGTCATGAGGCAAATGAAATGACTGTCAGTGATTATTTTTGATTCGTGTAAAATGTTCCTATTCTTATCAATCAATTATTTTAATTTGTAGTTTTGCTATATTAAATATATTTTAATTTTGTACTACTCATTTTATGAAGTATATTATACTTACATTAGTAAATGTACAGGATTTACGCTAACTTTTAGACTTTCTTAGCCAACATTTATTTAATTGAACTCTTTTTTAAAAAAGGTACAACTCATTAGTATCTGTTATAAAAGTTATAATTATTGCCGAAATACGGTGTGAATTTTTATTATTGATTAGTTCCTTGATGGAATGGGATATTTTTATAATGAGGTTTATTTATTCAAGGTAATAAATAGTGTTTAGATTTGACCTTTGTCTAAATTGTTTTTTATTCAGACACCCGACTCTACATCTCCCGACAACGATATTCATTTTAGCATGTCTCTCGATTTAAGCCAAGGGGCTAATATGCAAAGAGTGAATGAGGAACTAGCCTTATTATCTGAAAAGACAGGAATGCCGGTTACTCAGGAAAATGGACAACGAAAATATGGACCTCCAAAGGATTGCAAAATTGTTCCGCCTAAAGGTATTACTTTTTTCTGCAAAATAAAGATAACTTTACTTTCATCTTAAATTCAACAATGGCAATGAATACAAAATACTCATGTAATAAGTAGTTGCTAAATTGTAAACTGTATATTTTGAAGCCATCATGACGTAAAATTATTTGGAATATTTTTGTGGATTAGGCTGTGAGGTTTTTGTCGGGAAAATTCCGCGGGATTGTTTCGAGCCAGAACTAGTACCCGTTTTCGAAAGGGTTGGCAAAATATATGAAATGAGGCTGATGATGGATTTTAGTGGGACTAATCGAGGCTATTGTTTCGTTCAGTATTTCCAACCTAGGCATGCTCAAGCTGCTTGCAAAGAGCTGAATCACTTCGAAATTCGCAAAGGTAAGAGTAACAAAAAAGTATATTCTCATCTCATATTGTTCAATTTATTATTTTTTTAAAAAAAAAGAAATAGTTGTTCTACATAAGTTTCACATTGTCGTACATATTCTAAAAAATTGTAATTATTTGAATTTTCAATCATGTGTATGAATATAACAGAATTTACAGAACTAATTAGGCGTACAGAGTAATAATAGTAGTATACCTGTACGACTACGTATGACGTAAGTCTACTAAAAAACTATAGATTAATTATGCATAATAATAACGATTATTCATTAGTATTTGTATCAGTAAGTAATGTATCAGTAATGTTAATGATTTTCTCTGAAACCGATTTTGCAATTCCCTGAGATTTGAGCATGAAAATTGAAAATGCATATTAGCAAACTATGGCCACCAGTGGTTCATTTTCCATTGATTTTCTTTAATTTTTACTGGAGTTTCACAAACAAGGATTATGGATTACATTTTTTATCCATCTCGTACTTAAGTTGTTGGAAAAACTTTAAAATATTTCCTGTTCGTCTCTTCGTCTGTTTATTTCCTTTGTAGAAACCATGGGTAAAGTAAAATATATAACTAATTAAGTATTTGCACGTAGGTTTACGAAGGTTATTGTTAAGCCAATATAAACATTGGTTAAGCCTTTGGGACACATATAATCGTATCATACCTAATGATGTGTCATTTTATTAGGTTGGTCTATTTTAAATGTAAATTGTAATATTCGGTCATTCATTTGGTGTATTATGAATTTATTTACTTTTCCCACAATCGTCTGTGGGACAACTAACTCATTTGCACAGATAACTTTTATCTATTGTATTGTAGTAGTCAGTGGTGTATAAGGGCAAGGGATAGGTTTGCAAATAATCTTACCGTATTGTCATGCAATTCAATGGAAACATATCATGATTGTTTTCGAAGAGTGATGCCAGCATAATAGGTTATTAATTATCGCTTCCATGTTTCATTGTTTCTAACAAGCTATACATAAATAGATTATAATGTTTTATTGTTACTTGTTACATATATTTGTACATATCTATTAGTATTACCTATCTATGCAAACTATATGCATGGATAATGGATGGAAATGGAACCTCACCATCCCTGGATCTTATTATTCATTGATTGATCGTTGTTTGAATAGTGTTTAAAATGGAAGTTTCGCTCACTTCATGCCAAAGAATATAAATACATTATGTAATGCATATATTCTGTAACTTCATGCAATGCTCTGTTTATTAAACATTCTCTACAGCAGTGTACTTTCAAATAATAAAATGAAAAATATAGAAGCCTTAGACCTTAGGCTTTTCAAAACAAATGCCTAAGGCTTCTATATTATTGTAGAGAAAAATCAACTACACAAGAATCTATAATCACTTTTTCAAAAAAAAAGCTTCTAACTAAAAGCTTTTTGATTTATTAGTGCTTTTTTGGCTGCCATTTTGTATAATAGAAAGTCAGTTGTTTTCGTTTACCTCATGATTGTTCACATACCTATTACCTACTACATTTCATACTTACATTATGGGGTTTATAAGAGCAGCTTATTTCATTGAAATATAAACGATTCAGTCTAGAAAGCGTAAAGTTGGTGTTTTATAAAATTATCATCAAAACATTAAATTAATTAACAACTGATTCTTTTTTACAGGTCGCGCAATTGGCGTTGTAAAATCTGTGGACAATTGTCGTTTATTTATCGGAGGCATCCCTAAAGATAAGACGGAAAATGACATATTGGAGGAAGTTGCACGGATAACTGATGGTGTTGTACGGGTTATTGTTTACTCGTCTATAACGGACAAATCTAAAAATCGAGGATTCGCTTTTATCGAATATGAAAATCATAAGTAATAATAATAATTAATTATCTATTATGAATGAATTATTATTATTATGAACACTTTTATACTTTCGTACAATTTGAGAACGTGTGTGTACTCTTTAGGGCAGCAGCAATGGCACGGCGTAAAATGATCCCTGGAAAGACGCCGATGTGGGGAATGTCTATGTGTGTAGACTGGGCGGAACCAGAACCCGATGTAGATTCTGAGATTATGAGCAAGGCATTATTACTGCATGCACACTCGCATGAAACTTTTCGCACTTATCACAAACAATACGAACAGACACTTACACAATTGATTAATTAGCCCATAGAAAATCACCTTCAAGAGTATTATTTATCTATAGTATTATAAAGTTCTTAAAGCTATAAAATGTTTGGTGGTGGTTTCAATGTCAATTAAGAATATTGTAGACTATGTATTTGGAATTTTTTGTTTTTAACATTAGCAGCGTTTAATTTTTGTTGGACTTTTTTTATGCTCTAGTTAGTTGTGATTGAAAATAGTATAATAGATTCCCTTCCCTATATAGTCTCCTTTAGACTACCTGCCTTGATTGCATTTTGAGTTTTAGCTGTATATTATTGCATGTGCCAGATTTTGTAAAGTCTTTAATTTTTTTTAACCAAACTTCTGGAATATTTAAACAGTAAAATCTAAAATGCGTGTTCTTTGTCACCTTACACATAAATATATTCCGATCTTATTTACTAGTGTTTCCATTATAGAATTCTATTGTACGAAACGTTTACTTATAATATTCTTGTTTGATTCATCATTGTAGGTTCAAGTTTTGTACGCAAGAAATTTAATGTTTACTACGTCTGAAGAAACCTTGACTCAAGTATTTAATAAAGCCTCTTTGAACGGAGTTGAAAGGGTATATGTAATACTATTTAATGAATATTATGTGATGAATATTTAATGGACATTATGCTAGCTAATAACTAGATTAAACATTCATAAATATTAATAGTAAATTCAATAATAAATAACGCTTATTGCAGGTTAAAAAAATAAAAGATTACGCTTTTATTCATTTCGCATCTCGGGATCAAGCCGAAGCTGCAAAAGAAGCGTTGAATGGAGCGGAGATCGACGGTTCCCCGGTGGAAATCAGTTGGTCTAAACCGGTTGATAAATCAACATACAAAGCTCAAAGAGCACTAAACCGATCTCGTTATTCTCCCGGTTCAAGAGGATTAATTAATGGATCTGTTTCCTACAACCATTTGCCGTTTAATTATAATCCCGGACTACTAGAGCATGCTTCCGCGTATCAAAATTATCATCCCATGTCTCATATTGGAGTTTTGAATCAAGCGGATGGTATTCCACTGGAGAATTCAAACCCTTATCAATCTTATCTTCCTATCTCTCATGCTCATCCTGGATTACTGAACCAGATGGATGTTCAGTATATTAATCAGCAGATGCAGCTGATGCCCGGATTCCAAATAAATCGCAATTATGACCACGTATATTACCCAAGTCCTTAGGTATATGACGAGTATAACGAGAGTATAATATTTTAACCTTTTAGATAAGTTTAGCTTTGCACTGTAATGAAATTGAATTTTGACAAACTTATATACAAACCTATTTTATTTAGTTTAGTCTGTAGTGTAGATGAACTTTGACGATATATATATATTGCGTATTTTATAGATGCTTACATGAATGAATTGACTTAGCATATAGACGAAAAATATTACAGAGATTAAATACGCATTAAAAATATTTTTCTGAGAATTTATTTCGCATTTCCATGTATTTTAATAAATATTAATAAATTAGGTTTTTAGTGTTGTTTAGTAGCCAGACGGATCATCATCTGAGAACTTCATTTGAAGCATTTTCCCAATTCCAGTCCAAAATCTTAGTACTGACATATTAAGCAGTTTCTCCGTGGAATAACGGCAGCTAGTTCCAAACTTACTTTGGCAGGCAGTCTCTCCATAAGCTTGTCCATAATCTGCTGCATTATTGTACACTTTATACAGACTTCTTTTTGAAATAGAGGAAGTGAGATTTCCAGTCATTTCTTGGTCATCAAATGACAAAAAGGCTGGCAACAAAGAATCTCGAAGTCTGCGAAGTATTACTTCAGAAAGCGGGTAGTATTTATCAGGTTCAGCTGAAAATTCACAAATTGCTCGTATGTGGCAGGCCTTTTCGGGAATCTGCAATAAATAAAAGATTCATGTTAGGTTTGAATGATTGTATTTGAATGACTTTTTTAGATTTATTATACGAACGCACCTCCAGAAGGTCAAAGTATGTCGCAATTTTATTTAAATGGTTTTGCACAGCGGCACTATCTTGAAATATTTCTTCCGCCTGTTCATTTTCTCCATATTCACCAATACTTCTTCGTCGTCTCCATTTATTGAACAGATTTGACATCTGTGGTACTATAATTATAATCGGAATGACCAGAAGGAAACCAACATTGAATGTACCCTCTACATTTAATGTAATCCAACGTTTGTGTCTGGACAGTTTTCTTTGCGATGCAGGAACACTAGGCTCATTCACATTTAAATCAGAAATATGACCTATAGATTGTGAATCCGATCTGTTTGCGGATAAAAATGAGCTATGAATCTCCGATGCTAGTGATACTTGTGAGCAAATCAGTGTAATAAATGTAGACACCAAAATGTAGTGTTGGTATGAATTTATCGGATTTAAGTCGCCCATACTGATTGGTTAACAATAATTTTTTTCCGTTATTTGTAGTTTGTAGACTAGTTCTTCAAAAGTTCTCTGTGTATCTCTTACAGCCCCTTCGATCAACTCTCATTAACTAAACGACAAATCTGCTTGAGCTCTTTACTTATTTGTTAAATGCTTCGTCTCAGATTGCTAATTTTAAAAATCTAGGTTTCTGTATCATGAAACGTAAACACGCACGTGTATAGAATTTTTACCTTGTAGTATTGGAATTGTGAACATGAATATTCATACAAATGCCTACAGTGATTTTAAGCGTGTTTTTTGCTTAAGGGCAATTTCACCGTGAGACAATGACAAACCTTTGTACATGATAATTTTATGTTCATAAATTAAAGAAGTGGAGAGTTTAGTTAGATGGACTAACATATTTTTGCAATGACCTTTAGACACTATGTACATCAGTATTATAATACATCTACATAAATATTGTTAGTCTGAAACTTTGGTTGTCTTTCTTTAAAAAAATAAGAACTTTTATTCAAATCTACTCAAAAACTGGTTTCATCAGGCGCGTAGCCAGGATTATAAGTTGGGGTGCACAGCAGTGCTGTTTACAAAAATTGATTTCTGGGAGGGCAAAATTCGAGTATGGGTACATAAAAGCGCTTTTCAATGGAGTCAATTACCTAGGTCAAAACCAACGTAAAATGCATCTAATTCGTGCATAAATTTTTTCCAAAATTTTGAACTTTTTAGCCAAAATTACCTAATTTTTGAGATATTTTATGCTTTCTGGGGGACCCCCTCTGGCAACACGCCTGGTTTTCATTGTCTGTGTTCATTTTTATATTAGGCACTAGTTGTAATAATTTTGGTAATGCATGAGGATAAAATGTACATGTTAGAATTGTTTATAAAACAATTTTAATTCCCAAATCGTGTATGTACGTCACATTACGCGGAGTTATAATAAATTACTTCTCTTAAATTTAATGGTTGCACCGGTCGGTAATTCCTGCGTATGGGATCGTGATATTCATCCTCAATTTGTCGAAACGCTTTTACATCCGACGGAGAAATCAAAATCGGATTTTCAAACACAATCCATACGACATTTTCTGTACATGTTGGTGTGGTTAAAGATCCCCGGTAAGAATAGAACGGAATCATTCTGGTTGGCAGAAGTGGTGTTAAATCCAATTTTTCTTGAACTGTAACCCATAGAGGGTTTTCGTGAAATTTGGTTTGAATATTTGAAATGATAGATTTTAAAGCTTCATTGACTGGTGGTGATAGATCGATCTGAAAGAAAACGGCTAGTACTGCTAAACCCAAAGGATCTGAATGGGCAGCTGCAGCTTCCTCGACCGAAGCATACTTGGAAGAATAATGAAGAATGTGCATTTCCATGGGAAAAGATTTGTAATTGAGTCTATGCTCTGAACCTTTCTTGTCTTGGGGACCCCAATGGAAATGAAGTTGAGAGAAGATGTACTTTTCCTCTAAACCGAATCCTTCCAGAAACAGTTTCGATGTTGGTTCCATTTGAAATTGTATTTTTAATGTGTGTCCATTATTAAGAAGGTAATAAGGTTCAGCGACATATTCCGCCAGCAAGGTCATTTCATCTGCAATTGGTGTTGAAGTTTTGGAAATCAAATTGATTGGCGATTGTTTGTATCCGGTTTGGCACAACCCTCCCCAGAATTCACTGGAAAACCAACACGATTTTCGAACATAGCAAAAATCTTCTCCATGTTTGTACAATCCTACTAAACTAACTTCCCGGATCCAAGCAAATAGAAAAAGCAATGCACTAGTACAAAGTAAACTTGCAAAATACATATTATAGTTGTATAATTAATTTATTAGTTTATGCTCCTTGATATTTTAAACGAACATTTTACAAATTGAGATTTGATTGTTCGAGATACTTTGATTGTAAAATACGCATTAAAATACAATGTTAGTACAGCATTGTGCAAACATAAACATGAACCTTTTGTCAATGGAGCGAAAAAAGCATTCACAACAAATCGTTAAACTAATTGAATTTTAACTAACCAAAATACATTTATATATTATGCACATAATCAAGGGCGTATCTAAGAATCCAAAATGTGGGGCAAATATGATTTTCTGGGATTATGAAGGGATTTTCGTTAAATAAGTAATTTTTTTCTTGAATCATTGGGGGAACGTGCCCGTGGCACACCCTAGCATACAGTATTCACTGAAGCAATAATTTTAGTACCTATATGAATGCCCATTCAAAATGAAACAATTATGTGTTCGGTGACAACTACTGTGTGGACATGTTCAGTATATATCAGACTTGAATAGACAGAAACTACAGTGAGTCTGTTAATTGCAATGTGTTTTCTATAAATACATGGTCGGGTCTTAAAAATATTTTGACACACTTCGAAAGCATAATTTATCTACGTAAATATTTGTTGTCGACTAAATGCAGAATTCTAGGTTAATTGAAGGTAGGTCAATTGAAAGGAGGCCAGGAAAATATTAATGGCATATTTAAACTTTACGAGTAAACATACATTTTGTTAAGTTGTTACTCACTTGAAACAAGCAAGACATGCGGACTTAAACTGACTTTTTTAAACAAATGTTCAAACGTTTCTTTATGCGAACGTTTTTCTACGACATCGATATTATATTATGCGATACGATATACGATGATACGGAATATTAATCCATAATTTACGTAGGCTAAGTACATTCAATAAATTAACTCTGCTAAACCAACCTTCATCCAATCTAGTTAATTGTAAGTTTCGTTTTATTTTCAGTTTCAGACACTAAGGCTATAATGAAGAACTTTTAAAAATACTTATGAGTAAAAACAAATTCAAGATAGTTGCACTCGAGTTGGATATTTTGAGGCAAAACAAGAATGTAAAAGAAAATATTTATTCTGCAATGTATACAAAATTGTAAGGGACGAACCAGACGTATAATATTTTGAACTATGGGAAGATGGCATAAATAAATACGTGTACATAAGTAAATCATTATAATCATGCATAAATATTAATTGCAGATAATATTAGTAATGCATAGTTTGCAATAGAGTAGCACAGGACAGCTGTCATATTTGAGCCTTGAGCTCAAATTGATTTTTGGTATACTATACAGCGTGTAATATATTGCCCTACATAATACTATTGTCATTAAAACACTCATGAAATTTTCGTTGACATTTGTTGTTTTAAGGAGGATTTTTGATTCGTTTTGTGCTTCTCATATAATGATTCAATTATGGCTAGTACAGTCTAAACAAACCAAAACAATACAAAAAAAGAAATTATTATTCTGAGCTTTACTTCGTGTACAAAACATTACTAGTATGAATGAGTCAATGAATTAAATACCACTGCTAAGGCAAGTCCAATAATCAACCATGTCCCATTGCGAAATCCCACATTATCATACAATACACCACCTGCAAGAAGTGATAGTAAGTTGATTAAAAGAATGCTAATTTGTATGGAATTCATATGCCTTGAGCCAATCGCATAAGTACTTGCCTATAGAAGGACCAACACCATTTCCCAATGAAAATGTACTGGTGTATACTCCAGAAGCTATTCCGTATGTAACAGCGTTGTCCGCAAAACCTGCTTCCCTGCAGAAGAGATGTACAAACTTTAAATTATTATATTGCTAATGTATCTTGAATTAGAGATTGCATTTTTCATAGACATGAATATACAAATACTAATTATAAACATTTGAACAAAGAAATTACAGAGCAGCGTCTACGGCATGTTTGAAAGCCGACATGATGGAGGCTCCAATGCCAACACCATGTAGAGCGTAACCAACGTATATGGCCCACATAGTTCTGCAATATAAAGAATCATTTTACAGGATCTGATAATTCATTTTAGAATTTTAAATTTTTATTCATTTTAAAAACTAGATTCTTAAAATATATTTTTGTAGCAACCAACGTAAAAAACTTGAAACTTACGTTTCCCAAGGAAGGAATGGCAAGGGGCCTAAAAATGAGAAACCCAGAGCGATGAAAAGTGCTCCAACAATAATTATTGCATTTTTTGACACTTTTTGATTATCTGATAGATATCCCCAGCCCAGCGAAAATATCATATACAGTCCTGTGCCGGTTGAAAATACCAACCCTGTCTGTGTTGAGGAGAGGCTAAACTAAAAATTCAAACCGTAAATATTGAGTTAAGAGAATTGTACAGATATATGGTAGATTACATCGTACAATCGTACATACGATACTTTTTTGTAGATTATAGACTTTAAAAATTACTTTGTCCATATGAAGCTCAAGAGTAGCCGTAATGAAACCTATACTTGCTGCCGCCACAAATAGAGCAAATATCACTAATAAAACTTTGCGTATCTTTAAAAACTGTAGATATCCAGTTTTAAGTGTGGTATCTTCTTTGCAAGAAACTTCCTCTTGTTCGCTAACTTCTCTAAGACTAGGAGTGGTGACGAAAGCAATTAATCCACTAACAATTAAACACAATCCAACAGAAACGTACACCCAAGTGTAGCCTATAATCTATAATGGTACAAACAATATAATATTCCAGATTTAAATATAAATATTATCATGTCAGTCATATATTTATTGTCATAAAATTAAACATAGGAACATTTTATGTTATTGCTAACGTCAATCAGAGCACCACAAATGATAGGACCTAAAATTGCTCCTATTCCAAAGAAAATTTCAATTATTCCCTGTA
Source organism: Pogonognathellus longicornis (assembly GCA_034694085.1). Taxonomy (NCBI): domain Eukaryota; kingdom Metazoa; phylum Arthropoda; class Collembola; order Entomobryomorpha; family Tomoceridae; genus Pogonognathellus; species Pogonognathellus longicornis. The sequence continues at coordinate 22,601 of JAQFYB010000694.1, forward strand.
AATTTTAAAGCGTATTATTAGCATATTTTATAAATCAATAGATTGATCTTGAAATAATTTGTAATCTAATAATTATTTGTTAGCAAAGCTTTATTATAAACTCTATTTTAAGACACTGCGATTTTCACTTACAACAGCAGTAGACACTAAGTTTGGAAATTCGATGGCAAAAACTGTGAAAAGAGAGGGATACAATCCTGCATCACCAGCTCCGTTTAAGATCCTTACGAGGAAACATAATGTTACAAATAAGTCATGATTCCCTTCATCTATTAGTGCCAAGCATCTACGTGAAATAATTAAAAACACTCAATTGTAAAATGGGAATTTTCAGAAGAAATTAAAAATATAATAATTTAAACCTCTACAATAATATAATGAATTGGAATTATGTATACCAAGGGCGTATCCAATATTTAATCTACCATAGGAGCATGTTCCCGACAGACACAGAAGAGAAGGAGCTATTCTTTTTAAAATAAATCTAGTGCTCCCATTTAAAAATTATAACTACGCCCTTAGCCAAGGTGTCTTGTTCAAAATAATGGTTTTTTGAAATAAAAAGGATTCAATGAACGAATTTAATAGGTATTATTAATAAATAATTCCCCCCCCCCCCTGCCTAAAGATTTTTAATTATTAAAGCTACCTTAAAAATAGAAAAAATGACATTTATAGTATATGTGTATATGAAACCACAATATTTTAATTCTACATGCTACCTTTTTACATTAAAACAATACATATAATTTAATCGTGAAAACAAACAATTAAAAAGTTGAAGTAAAGCTGTAACCAAAAGACTTTTCGTAGTTTTATGTTATTTTGAGTCGAGTAGTAGCATAAAACCGAACATGTAATTTTTAGCAGAGTCTAAATGCTGATTTATAACGTTTACGAACAAAGGAATGGTGTTTAAAGAAATTGTGCTGCACGAAGGAATAAAACAAAGACCTTTGTGAAACAACACGCTCACAACAACACGACTCTAGATTCTAGAATGGACCTAGACCGGCAGAATTGAGTTGAGCCCAACGATTTGAATTTAGCGGGCACTGAAGGGACACAACTCCATTCTGAACGGCTAAATTCTGATTTGTAATTAATGTAACGTTCATGTTGTCATTGTTCATAAACGTTACATATCGAATTTAGCCGTTCACGCAATTTCTTTGTTCGTGAATACTCGCATCGCATAAAATCAATGTTACAAAAATTATAGTGTTGTGCACTTTTGGTGGACCAATATTTTGGATTGCATTTTATAGTGTACCTCCCCTAATGAGAAATCCTGGGTACGTTCCTGTGTATATGTATTAAAACTTTAGATTTGATAGGCTTAATTATTGAGTTAGAGTATTAATTAACTGTTTTCTGTATTTTACCCGAAAAGAACAGTGCATATTCCATAGTTTAAAATGCTGAGCTTGATAACTAACAATGGTCCAACAGCTTTAATCTGCAGTGGATAATAAAAAATTGGCATGCTGCATGATTTTTAATATACCTTAGGCAAAAAATTAATATAACATACTGACTATTGATTCATTTCTATATTTTTGGCTGATTGAAAAACTGTAAAAAATGGGTTGTTAAAGCTAAAACCGCACAAAGAACCTAACAAAACCTTTATATTGTGTGAGTCATTGTGGTACGTTTATTATGTAATTGTGAATTAAGGACTCAACAAAATACAGCTATAAAATATTAAAAACAACAAGTTTTACATAACAATTACATATTTTTATAAACATACATTCAGTTCACTTATAGATTCTCTAATTCTTGTATTTATGAAAGTAAATGGTTTGCCATTTCTCAACAGTTTTTAATACGCATCATGAATCATGAATGAAATAAAATAAAGCTAATAATTATTAATGAAGTAATTGAAATTTAAAAGGTTCTTACAATATACTTCCCGTAAAGTATGGAAGCAAAAATTATCGTGTAATCAAAAGATGCAAAAATGAATCCAATTTCAGTAGCTGTGGTTAATCGCTTTTCAGCCTAAAAATTTAAAAATACACAGTTAAATTTACTAGGTGACTTCACTCACAATATTATGAAACTTAAATAAAATCGTTTATAATTAATTAGATAGGTAACTTCATTTTCAATAGCTTCATTATTTTTTGTTTTGAGCAGTTGAATTTCTTTTCGTAAAGAAGTGGACATTGCCTTTTCTTTGGGACATTGATTTTTAGCCGTAAAGGGATTAATTTTTCTTTTCTGTGGGAAATTGATTTCTTGCATTTTGGAAATTAATTCCTCGAGTTAGGAAATTAATTCCTCGAATTTAGGAAATTAATTTCTCGAGTTTAGGAAATTAATTTCTCGAGTTTAGGAAAATTTCTTGCTTTATAAGAAAAATGAATGAGTGAATTAGGAAATTTCATTTTCACAGTGAAGTAAAGATTTTGCCTTGAGGGAATTAATTTTCTTTCTTTTAGAAATCAATTTCTTACAAATTTTGTGGCTTTTTGAAGGTTTATATTTCGCCTAACCTATCGAAATTAATTGTTTAATGGGAATTCTTGTTCAAGAAGATTTGTTTCATATTCAATTGAATGACAAAACTTTAAAATAGAATATTACTTTCCATCATGTTTTGATGCTCCTATAATATATACAAAATACAAACTACTAAAAATTGTGTTATTCATTATTATTATTTGTTGTACGAAGATATTTACTTGATTACAACTACTGATTAATCATATAGTTTAGTTATTTTTTCATTTAGAATATTGTCCTGTGAAACTCCTATTGTAACTGGTTAGGAGAATTGGAGTGCTTCTTTAGTGATAGTTATGTAATACAAATAACATAAGAGTGAGAAAATTTCGTACCTCAGGTGGAAAAAACGGGCCGTTAATTAACACAGCTATACCTCGAAATGTATTCATAAGTCCAAAAATGGCCATATATTGAAGTTGTCTCAAACTGAATCCAAAATATAACTTGGATTGATTGTTTAAGCTTTCAACAGACACAGGTATGAGTTTTGTGTCAGAGTTAGTAAAGTTAGAATTAACACTTTGGGTTCTTGCATTATTATCAATAAAGGGTAATTTATTGTCCTTAGTTATATTATCTGGTGATGATCCCAATACAACCTGTGGGTTCATTTTGTAGAGATCACCATTCCCAGCAGAAATGTTTACCGCCATTACTTCTTCTGGGTCAAAATTCTTCATGGGTTTGTTTGATAAAAAAAGTCGGAAATAGGTCACAATTATTAGACAACCGTAAATATGTCTTCTATAAAAATTCAATTCTCGTTTAGTCGGCACTTTGGTGTGAATATTACTAAAGATCTTCATGCAACCAAAAATGATCCACTGATTACTTTATTTAATTATACATGTACGTACACATTGTTTTAATATAATCCTTTACATTAATTATCTATAAAATAATTTACATAACGAAGAGTGCAAAAGCCATTTGATTGTCTGATTCTAACAATGATACGTGCTAAACTATGAACTATTAAAGATAACGCACTCGCACACTCAAAGCTTTTACTTCATGACATTTTTTAATTAGATAGGGAAATGTTACTCCATTCATTTACAGATATTTTCTTTACACTCACTCACTAAAAAACGTATCTTATACTATAGAACTATCACTTGTGCTTTGTTAATGAATATGTTATGCACGTAATTAATTAATTCCCACAATAGATTATGAATGTAATTGATTGATAGACAATGATATCTATTCGTTGTACGAATATGTATATTTACGAAGATACATACGTACGGGATGGTTTTTACAAAAATGTTACTACTTATATTTACTTTTTAGCAAATATACATTACTATTTATACTTTAGCAAAATATTGCTTTGCTATAACTGTCATTGTCTTATAAGTTGCATGTTTCTAGTAGCACGTTCCTGTACGCTCCTACATCTGATTCATATATCTTATTATTATTAGTATGTTTCTATACTGGAGTATTGTCTTCACTTAAACTGTCTCTGTCACGATATAAAAACAATACATGAATTATCACTATCTAAAATTATAACCATGGAATATTTTTGTCATTATCGTTACACATGTAATCAGGTTACTGGCACTCGCAATGCAATAATTTCGTAATCCGTCCTTTTACTTTTAGCAACAAACCGGAGTACACTGAGGTGGAAACAATGAAACAACTACCATGTTCGTATCCAGAGAGGTGTACACACATGCGCCTCCCCATGAATATAAGTAGTATTATGCACTATATATTTTATGGATATTAATATAATTTTTATGATTTGAATTGTGTCATATCATCGAATGTGAACATTTTCCTCTATTTACTATTTACAAAAATTATAAGACTTGTCTACTTTGTCTGCAGTGCAGACTCTGCACCAGTACACTCAGTACAGTATCTAGGTAGGTATTTCATTTTTGCCAATACTTATACTTGGTTTTGTGTACAAAGCTTCTTAATAAATGTTCATCGTGATATCGTTAGCAATACAGGGGAAGCCTTAATGCCTTAATGCTAAAGCTGTACGTATAGAAGACCACCGTATGGATGTCTTGGCTTGAACTAAAAACAAGGAGGGCAAATATTCAAAATCTAATGAAATGAATATCGAAATAAAATATGTGCTGAATATAAAACATGTACCTAGGTAGGTACAGGTCTGAATATTAGACCTATTAACCTAAGGTAAAGTAGAAATAGCATTCGAGATACCTTACTTTTCTACTTTATCTTATTATATATTAACCTATATAGTATATAGGTAAGTTCAAATCTCTACATAATTACCTGATTGAGACAATATTTGTTAAAATATCATGTGTATAACCTATAATATGGGCTTAATGGGCTATGCACGAATTTAGGGTTATTCCAACTTACTGGTTTGTCTTTCATTTCTTGTTTTGTTATTAATTTACTGTGTACCCCAACTTATAGTTCTGCATATACGCGACTGACAACCATGTATTTGTAGTTATAATCGGCACACTGAATAGTTAATTCTTCAATTAATCCCAATCTAATCAAATCAAACAAAGTTTTATGCAAAACCACCGTCGCGTCGGGAGTAGATAGATTGGATTTTTCTAAAATATTAAAAATCCATTTGTATTGTATGTATGTACATATTATTCTACCTCTTTGTACGTAATAAAGAATGCAGATAGTTTTACTGGAGACACATAAGTAGTTGAAGTGTACTCTACACCTACGCATTACCAAAACAAAACTATGAAGTCATTTTTTATATTATTGGCTTGATTCTCAGTGTGCAAGCTTCAATAGCAATAGTGCAAATTATACGTGTGTTTGCATATTTTTATGATAGTACAGTTGAAATCAATAAGAATATAGAAAGGAAAATAATATTTCATACATTACCGTAGGCCAGTGAAACACTGAAGCATTATTGGTACTTATTATTTACCTGTAATAATAAAGGTGCTATCACATGTATTAAAATAAGTATGTAATGAGAAGTATATTTAAACAAGCTGTGTCACTAAAGGATATTATTTAGAAAACTGTGACTACCAACATACGCGTACCCAGTAGGGTTGCATTGCACTGGGTGCACGAGCACGCGCATACCCCATAATGCAAAAATATCTCAAAAGTAGGTTATTTTGCCATAAAAGTTCAAAAATTTCGTTAAGTTGGTGTTTCGACCTAGGTAATGGACTCCATTGCAAAGCGCTATTATACGGACTAAATTGTACTTCATATTCAAATATTGCTGTCCCAATAATTAATTTCTGTACAGAACCTAGTTGTCCACCGAACTTATGATCTTGGGTACGCGCCTGACTACAAACATTGTAGCATTCCTTACTATACATTGTCGTTACAGGTATTCGTTGTACTAAATCTCGGAGATTGTAGCTTAGTAAATGATACTTCTAGGCCGATTTAGTTTATCTTCATGGATGTGACATAAAACAAACTTACAAATGATTACATACAGTTGATACAGTACACACTAAACGCCTTTACACAACACTCACATCGAAAGCTTGGTGCGGAAGCAGTAAGAAAATGTTAGATAAGTTCTAATACCCTTAAACCTATTATACCTACCTATCTCACTCATCACTTAACTATAACTAATAAACTGGGAACATTTATATACTGACCGTTTTTATCGAAGTGTAGCCACAAAGAGGAAAATGAGAAGCTATGAATGTCGAAATAAAATTATTTTGTCCCCTTTAGATTAAGTGGTAAGTAATAGCAAAACAAGAGTGTATACTATTCACAGGCAAAAATAAGAATCACCAAGACAGAACCAAAAGGCACATAATGGTAGCTGGAGTGCACGTGTTGTGTTACTCCAGTATAATTACATAATGTAGTGCGATAATGAAGTCTGAAGGAACGTAGAAAAACACTACACGATTAAACACTAGGCACAAGATGGTAACATTACTAATTACTTATACATTTGGAGTAATGATCACTTTCATCACAGATTATGATTGCGTTATCACTATCTAACACAGGCAGTCTCCAATATCGTAACCAAACACTGCACTGGCGGCGACTGAAAATGAACAGAATGATTTCTGGCATACCTACATAGTTATAATATGCAATATTACTACATGCATGCAAAGCGGTTTAACAACGAATTGAATGTCTAGCTAAACTAAATACACATTTGCATTCACATGTAGGATGTAGGTACTTGATACGGAGAAATAAAGAGTGACATACTAGATATTTCTATGTTGTATTATAGGCATATCTAATATACAACAAAGAAATGTGGGGAGATGCGAGTTTGTAACATGAGATGAGATTCTTGGAAATGCATGCAACTCGTGTAAGTAGTAAGAAAGGTAATAAGGAATATTGGCATTGGTTAAGATGTTGAAATAACAGCAACATATTATAAGAGAGACTGCATCAAGTTTTTAGACAGAGCCTTTGGCTGTGTACGGTGTATATACTAACATAACGTAAGTAACGGATCAGTTCAGTAAACACAAACAGCAAATCAAATTGTTCCACAGACTCATTAAACAAACAAGTTTTTAATTCAACAGAAATTGAGTGATACGATGCCTATACCTATCCAACCTATTCATCCAAATGTATTAGAATTTCTCCCTGCATAACTAATATTTGACATAAAAGACACGCACATTTTGCTTGAACGACTTCACTGGCTGAATACTTTATGACTTGTTTGTGTTATTTGTGTTAGAAGGAAAAAGTCTTTACTTTTTAGTGAAAGCTCTTGAAAAAGTGAAAAAATTAGGTATCTATAGCTATTCAGTTTGTACAATTTGCAGTTTTTTAATGTTCATATACAGAATACACCTGGTTTAATTTCCTATAGGCACGGCATATTGAAAATGAATATTATAATGATATTGTGGATACAATAAATATGAGCATTTTATTCTCTAAACAATAAATATCTTGTGTATATAAATTAGAATGCATTGTGAATAAGTACGTGCTAAATTATTATATTGGCATCTTTCAACGAAAATTTCAATAAACTTGACAGAACTCTCCAGTAATGAAGAGCTGGCATATTTAGAAGTTGGTCCATTGAGTATTTACATTTCTTGCTGTATTTTTCACTACAACTGCTGAAACCATAAGCCTGGCCCCGGTCGGCTGCTTTGTTGTAAAGATTAAACATGCTTAATTTCTCTTCCTTCGGTTTCAACACCTTCAGACCCTCATGGGGGGAAGAATGATTTGAGTTTTTATTGTTGTACGAATTATATTCATTGGAATGTTGATGAAGACCCAGAAGGTCTTCTTCATTGGCAGTAGAATGAAGTGTAGGGTCACGAATACGAGTTAATACCAAATCAGAAATGGGATAGTATTTCTCTGGCTCCGACGCGAATTCACAAACAGCTCTCAATTGACATGACCGATCTGGAATCTGAAAAAAATAAAAGCATATTAAAAATTGCCACAAGTTAGGTTTTTTGTATCAATATTTTTGTAAAAATTCAATTCGATGCTTACATTGACGAGTTCAAAATAGGAATCCACTTTATCAATATGTGGCTGTAGAACTGGATGGTCTTCATATATTTCTTCGTTCTCCACGTGTCTTCTTTTTCGACTGTTAAATGCATTGGAAAGGACTGGCAAAACACTAGTCATGGGAATACCAAGTAGCAAACCTATGTCAAATGATGTCTGCGTGTTGAAAATTACAAAGCGCTTACTTCTTCCATGGGAAACTTGTTTAGAATTAAACTGTCCTGATTCTAATTCTTTTTCAAACTGTTTATATTCTTTCAAATAAAGTTGCTCTTCGTTATCTATATTTGTCCTTGAATCAAAATTGATAGTTCTAGGTTGATATTCTAGGCACATAACATTTAAAATTAAACATAAGAGTACAGGAACAGAACTTGCAAAAGCTTTTGATGTCTTCATGGTGAAATTAGAACTATTCTACAGTCAGATTAGAGTAAACTTGCATCAAATGTAAAAGTAACCACAGACAAGTGAATTTGTAAAGCTTTTATAGAAACATTTTACAGCAAAGATTCTGTATGTATGTAGGTTTGTAAACCGAATATTTACATGCACTGTCGCTGTTGCAGTAGTAATAATCCAAGATAAATAATTCATTAGAACAAAAAGCAACACATTCCAATACAATTAGTTTTCATGGCCTCGTTATTTAAATTAATGGCTACTTATTATTAATACCTATGTAAATATTCTTTGAAAGTAAAAGATACCACTAAACGTGTGCCGGAAATAGACTGAAACTGAAATAATATTATTTGACTAAAGTATCAATGCATAAAAAATATATATAAAAAATATCGCATAAATCACTATCGACAGGTAAAGGGGTTATAAATCTTATCGTTTGAATTAACGCTACAGATTTTATTATCTGAACGTTACATTGTTACAGTCACAACAATACACTGAAAAACATAGTACCTAATTTGAAAATTGTACTTAGTTAAATAGAAATTTCAGAATACGATTTGTAAAAACCATCAGGTCCTTTTGTATGTCGGGTGGCCATCAAAACTTTGTCGATTTCTACGGCTCCAAAATCAAAATTTCCAAATTTCTGTTTGAAATAAAAACAAAAATTAATTTGCAACCGAAAAAGAAAAATATTAGAGTGGTTAGTTGTAAAATTGCGTTGCATTACAAATTCGTTAGTTCTAGATGACAAATATTGACTGTCTATTGACCGATATATGCACAATTGTTACAAAACTCACATGAAACACAGGCTGAGCATCAAATGATTCCCGTGAGTTTCGATCATCCCGTCTCCACTTGTTGCCTTCTTCAGAAACAACGGATCCATTTTTTTCGGAACGATAGCGCGTATTTAAGAGAGTGCAATGCAGCTTCACCGATTCACTGCGTTGTTCCTCCTTGGAAAACCCTGAAAAATAGGATTGTTAATAACATAGGTAATAAAAATACATAATACGATAAACAATTCCAGACAAAAATCTGCATACAATACAATATTCCATGCGTATTTCAGTAATAAAAAGAACTTGTTATCTTATAAGTGAATTTTTTACCTGACTCCTTCAAACGTAACGCAACTAAATCTGCAACTTGTTGTAGTTTGGAATTTGACGGTAAGTCACATTTGGCATACAACACATCTACAGCGGAAGGGTCATCGTTCATGCACTCTAATCCTTTGAGCCGAAACGTCAATTTAGAATCACCGCATACATATCTGTCAATTTTTTTTTGTATTAAGAATCCAATTTGTTAACCAGTTAAGAATGCTACTGTGCCTGCTCATCTCATATTATATTAATTACAAAGTATAAGGATTATACGACAACGCTGGTCAGATATTAATTTAAATGGAAATATGTTATTAGTTGTGTAAATCTCCCGTCCTATCTCTAATCTTAGTTTGCATAACACTGATTGTTTGTAAAAAACTGATCTGATGTTCTTAGTAATAATAGCAATAAAACCACTCAATTCAATAAGGTTGTTCATACCTTATCTCTTCTTTTAAATCCGTCATAATTTTTGCACAAATCTCCCGTTCTCTTTCGTCCATCAACATCATTACGCAAATAGTCAAGTGAAGTTTTTCTGGTGTTTGAAAAATACTCTCTTCTAAACCATTTGAAGTAATTTCACTTAGCACTGTTTTCTAAATGGAAATAAAGTCATTCTTAAACTGCTGCGAATCGAAATGTAAAAACAAAGGAAAAATATTTAAACAATAGTAATTTACCTTAAACTCTTCAAATTTTTTTACGATGTGAGGAGCGTTTAACGGAAAGCACATAAAATGAGTTGCTTCTCTTTTGAAACGTGCTTGAGAGGCTATATGTTCCAGTCTTCTCCTACAGTTAACAACATCTTTGGCTTTTTGACCTCGAACAACTATTTTCAATAAAATATAACATGTATATTACGCCGCTTTAGAAACACTGCTAGTTTTCACCCATATTACAAATATTTCCAACAATAGTTTATTGCATATTCATTAAAGGAATTACCAACATCTCCTTTTTCATTTTGTCTGGGAACTATTATCTTTGTACTAGTTTCTTGTTCGATCCGCTTTTTAGTAGCCCCTTTAGCACCGATAATATGTGGAAACAGACTGGAAGGTATAGTATCAACTCGAGTTTTGTAACCGTTTTCAATCTTTTCAAGCTCGTAAGAATTGCCACATTCAGGCTCATCTGAAAACAAAAATTAAAACATGCTAACAACAATGGTAATAATAGGAGTATTATAATAATTATTTCTACTATAATATGAAGTTAAATAATTTTTAATAGTGCACTAGTTGTAACCAAAATATTAATGAATTGAAGTAATTCACCTCCATGGTCAATTTCAGGTTCTTCATAAGGAGCCATAGTCTCGGCTTGAAAAGAATTCTCTACACGTGGAAGAGACGATGACGCTGCACTTTGAATCAAATCGTAATCATTTTTCGAAGGGTTTTTTCTGTAACATCGGTCTCGGACCCAATACAAATCTGGCTTCATTACATCCATTATGTAAACTTTATATTCGCAAACAAGCAGCTCTGCAGTAAGTGTCTGAGTTTCTGTAAACAACACACACAACACAACTTAAGTACTCACATGTTAACCCTTTACTTCGGTACGACGGAAATATCCGTCCGGAAATGTAATATTATAGTTTGTAGTTATTGAACTCCGTAGTTCACAGTTCAATTCCGCGTTCCTTTTATATGTTTCTATTTCTACCACAGAACCACTAAATAAACTTTGATACTGATACTACGCATTGAATACACGGCGGAAGTGACAACAAGTATCAAAAATATCAACAGTGATTATTTAGATTGAAATGTCAAAAAAGCACAAAAAAACAAAATTCATTTAGTGTATAATTCATAATGACTTTTTACCGATTGACTATGTTATTTCATATTTTGGTCATGCTAACTCTGATTTGTGTCCAAACAATGCTGAATGTTACATGCTCATATAAATATATTAAAAACCAAGTAACTATTCGGTTCGACTACATACCTTCAACCTTGTTAAGTAAGTTGTAAGTATCAGTTAAAGTTGACAACCGCCGACAAACAGCTGATGGCTGGAACTCATGGAACCAACTGGACTGTTTTTGTTTCTTATTTTTCGTACTTCTCTAATTTCGAATATTTTATATTTAACTATATGAACTATTATTGGCATGTAGCACACCGGAAGTTTTATTGCCGCAAAAAGCTAAATCTGAAAATGTCAAATTGACCAATTCACGATACTGACACAGTCAACAGTGACACAACTCAATTTATGTTGACAATAAAAATTGTTCCATATTTTTAGCGGTGTTTGGAAAGGACAGATGGGTTTGCTGAACTGTGAAGATTTATTCGTGTAGTTTGGAGTAAAGGTATGTGGCTGTGAATAATTGACAAGACATTTCCACCTACACTCCACGCACATGACTGCTCCATCCAAAGCGCTCTTTTCATCCAAGTTAAATTCTTCAACCCGCGCAATCGCTTTATCAACACAACAGACTTGTTTTCGGTTGTTTTTCTCCCTTCTCTTCTTGGGCAACTCTTACTGGAACCTGTCCAAAAAGTAAGTCATTAATTTAACTACATTGGTTATGTTTACAAGTGAATTAAATATAACTGCGACGAAGACAAGGACCAGGTAAATACAAAAATTATTAAATTCGTAATATTTCGCGTTATATTAAATGTCTGCTGTGAAAGTTGCTTTATGCTTATTTATTTTTGTATTATTATAACAAGCATTTCTTTAGATGTTTGTTGATTAGGTTGAGATCAATATTATCAATATTATCGATATTTAATATTCAATAATCATTATTCGTTAGATGTGTTTGTGTTAGATATATTATGTGATGGTATAACTATGTGAATTGTGTAATAAGGATGTGTGTGGTTTGGTTCAGGTTTATGTAGCTAAACTATACACTAGTGCCCACTGTCCGATCTGGTGTCGGGAGCAGAGGAATTAGTTTTTATACATTTGGCAGTATCCGCCCTTGAAAGGTTATGAAAATTGAAGTTGTAATGTTGATTGCCAAATTGGACATTATAGTAAGTATAGCACTAAATGATATGTTGTATGTTTGCTTGCGAATTAGTTATTAATAACTATGAAATTACAATATACCTTTAAAATGTTATTTTTTCAGATCTGCCAAAATGCTAAATATTTAGATGTTTGACATGTAAACGGTGCAAGACTTCCTGGAGTGTTGGATAAACTATAAAAAAATTGGCAGCGCTTCCTGTTTTTAATTTCAATACTTTCAGTGTTCTTGAAGAGATAAGCTTGTCGTAAACACAATGAATAGAAGGCATCTTAAAGTGCTTCACCAACGGATTGTTGGAGAAGGTAAATTATAAACACAATTTTGTGTCAATTTTTATGTCGTAGAGTAGGAAGTTTTTTTGGATATTCTTTTTTTGTATTACAATTACAAGTACAATTTTATGACATTCCACAGCTATTTCTGACAAGGAGATAGAGGAGTGCTTGTTGGCGATTGCTCCAAGAGACGATGAAAAGAAAGTTGTGGAGAACGAAACAAAGCTAGTGCACAAGTTAAAGATGCACTTAATTTATCAACAAAAGCATAATGAAGCCAAAAAATTTATGGAGTGCCATCAAAAATTTAAAAATTCTGTAAATGTTGCAAATAGCTAATTCCATTCTTTGTCTGGTTTCTTTTTTTCTCATTGCAAAGAAAAGTATGTTTTTATAATTAGGTTTCTTTGATTTTAGAGCCTGCCAAAAAATCGAGATTTTATCATTCAGTTCATGTATTCGCTGTTTGACAAAAGAGGAACTGTGGCAGCTATGTCTGCTAAGAAGACTATCACAAAAGTCTCAGGTGATGTTCCTGCGTCCGAATCAGAGGATAGCAGTTTGGCCCGGAGAATAAGGTCTTCAGCAATTTCATCAAACACTGATGCTAATTCTGCAGCTGGAAATTCGCGTCACAGTGGCCATGCAAACATACAGTCCAATATAGTCGCCCACAGATATGGAAATATTACTAAAGAATATCAGCTGCATGTAGAAAAAGTAAACAAGTTCACTTCTGGTGCAACGGCAAATGTCAACGAAACACAGTTTGAGCGCAACAGGAGTCCATCACAAGTATGTTTTCATATTTTTACCTGTACTGTTTGTTATCCAAATACCTAGTCTATAATTACACTAATATTATTATTCTTGAAACGTGAAAATAAATTTTATTCTTAGGAAACAGGATACTCCAGTCTTACGAAAAGCCCTCGGGAGTTGGATTCAGATATTCAGAGCAACACAGCTGGGCCCAAAAATCGAATGTCTAGGTTGCCTGCATTTCCTTTAGACTTTGATGCCACTCCTATGCCCAAACTACAGTATTCTCAAGACACTAAAATGAGGCATGAAATTCACAGGAGTGAGACTAGGATACCTCCACTAGACCAATCGGTAGCTGTTACAGCATCATTGTCCTCCATAAGTTCTGGCGATACAGATAATTCTTTACTCCAAGGACATCCTGGAAGCAAGAATGGGTACATGATTCCTAACCAAACTGACTCTTCAAAAAAGTTTATTGGCTTTCCGAAGGATTATCATAGTCTTGTACCATCCGGCAACAAAAATATTCGTGTTGTTCCGAATGAAAGCCCTTACAATAGGCATTCTAGAGAAAGCCCACAACAAAAGCCAGGACAGGGATTCACATCTGTCAGCCGTATGGAGACTTCGTATCCTTCAGAGACTTATAGACCTGTTAGTGCAGGACGATTCCGTAAGTTCATTTACTGATCAATTGAAATGATGATAATATTTATTAATATATTGTAATAGCTAACGTTTTCGTTTGTCCCATACCAATTTATCAATAGTACCAAATTCTAAGAGTGTAGAAAAGGACCTCATAAAGGATTTAGTATACATCTTTCAAGGTATTGATGGAACAGTAATGAAATGCGACAGTGCCAACAAATACCACATACAATGTCGAGTAAGCAGAATAGTTTGTAAATAAATCATAGTACATTTGACGTGTTTCTATGATCTTTTAATATCCTTTTCGTAAATTTTGATAAATTGAATGTTTTTTAAATTCTCTAGTATCCAATTCATCCTTCAACAGCTCTTCAAACCTTGAGACTTGGGGAGTTGGGTGCATTGTATAAAAAAATACGAAATTATTGTGACAAACCAATTACTGGATTAATGGTTCAAGGGCTCAAGCATGCTTTTGAACAAGAACTTCGTGAGTTCTATCGATTATTAGCCGTCGTGCAAACTGAGGTAAATAAAAGTACATTTTAAATAAAAAATACGTTGTATAAAAGTAAACAATACATTTATTATTGTTTTGTTATTCAATATGAAAGATTCAGCAAAAGTCTGTTGACACTCCAATGAGCGAAGAGAATCAGTCGCGTGCTGGTGAAGATATGACGATGTTAAAACTTAGCGTTTGGGTTTTTGATTGTCTTCCACGATTGGAGGTAAGTTACGTAGCGCTCAGCTGCTGTTTCGTTAATCGAACCTTCAATTATTTGTGCATTTAAGTCTATAATTTTTAATTTATTAAATAGGTACTAGTGTCAATGATTGAGGCTTGTGAAGACAAAAAAGGAGGAGAAATGTGTTCGATACTCTACCAGTATGCGCAACACGGGGATCCTATGGTATCCAAGTTGTCAACATCAATTTTAACTGTGGTTTCTAAGCCCATCTATATAATGTTGTGTCAGTGGATTCTTTATGGGGAACTGGAAGATCCACATAACGAATTTTTTATTGCTGCTGATGTCACCTGCAAAATAGAACAACTTTGGCATTCAAAGTACCATATTAGGTAACGTCCGACCACATTTTTTTTGTTTGATGACGACAGACTGGTTTGAGTTGTAAAGGAAAAATTATTCTATCTATAGTTTACATGTCTAATTTTTGTTCATTAATAGGAGAAAAATGCTGCCATCGTTTATAACCATGAAATCTGCTGAAAAAATCCTCGCGACAGGGAAGAACATAAATTTCCTGAAAGAAATATGCCATAATTCCAAGGGTTATGAAGGGAGAGGTCAAATTAAAGCTTTATTAG
Organism: Pogonognathellus longicornis; assembly: GCA_034694085.1. NCBI lineage: Eukaryota > Metazoa > Arthropoda > Collembola > Entomobryomorpha > Tomoceridae > Pogonognathellus > Pogonognathellus longicornis. The sequence continues at coordinate 38,189 of JAQFYB010000694.1, forward strand.
AAAGAAGCCCAGGTACAGCATAATCATAATACAATGTACCACCCAGAGTAGTTTACTAATACTATTTTAAAACTAAACTGTTGTTTATATTGATTTTGGGTTTTAGTGGAATGTCTGTTTTTGGAAGAAGATCGATTATTAAATACAGCTATTGAGAAAGCATACCAGACAACATCTGAAATGGTGTTGTATGTTTTAATTGAAGATTCTCGTCTTTTGGATCACCTCAAAGCTATTAAACACTATCTCTTACTGGGTCAAGGAGATTTCATTCAACATTTGTTGGAGTTGATTCAGTTAGTTTTTTAAAACTTTGAATGTGGGTTTTTTGCAAGTAATTATTATAACATTATAATGCCTAATTATGAATTTTCTAATATTATAGGAATGAGTTATCTAAACCAGCCAATAAGTTATATAATCACAATCTTGCTGCCATTTTGGATTCTGCTATTCGGGCCACAAACGCTCAGTTCGAGAAGGAAGATATACAAAATCGATTGGATACACGTATTTTGCCTACAAGTGATAAAGATCTTGGTTGGGATGTTTTTTGCTTGGATTACAAAGTGCAAGGACCTATAGGAACAGTGAGTTTTTTCTCATACTCTATTGTCTTAAATTGGGCCATTGGATGCTTTCTTCTTGTCAACAAATATGAAAAGTTTTGAATCGTACACAATGAATGTGATGTGTATATTAAACAGGTCCTTACAGAGGATGTTATGATCCGATATAACCAGCTTTTTAACACGCTGTGGCGAACGAAACGAATTGAGACAATACTCTCCACTTTATGGAAAAATCAGACTACTCTTTTTAAGTATCAACGCACGATTCCCGGTAAGAATGTGTATGATTATATCAATGGTAATATTTTAACTGAAAAGATAGTTAATATGTTTTAAAAATGCTATATTTTCAATAGAACTTGGTCCAGTATTGCATAGGTCACAATTGTTGATATCAGAAATGATTCACTTTGTTCATCAAACTCAGTACTACATTATGTTTGAAGCTACCGAATGTGCATGGGACCGTCTTACGGAAGATGTAAGAGATTTTACAAAAAATCTTTATTTATTATGATCAATTTAATTAAATAGTTCTAAACTTTTTTAAAAAAAACGTGATTCCAAAAAGATTTACATTAAAAACAGTTTACATTTTATTGCTAAAAACTGAACTATTTGAATTATATAAGTTTAATGAACAATCATTGCATTTGCAGGTTAGTAAATCAACGGATCTGGATCAAGTTATTAAATCACATAATAAGTTCTTACATACAATTACAAGTCGCTCTCTACTTGACCCTCAAAGCCGTGAGCTTTTGAACCAACTGCGTGGAATTTTCGATAGCGTCCATGAACTTAAAAAGTTTCTCTCCGAATTCGATGACAGAGTTACAATAGAAATGCAGCATCGTCGACACATAAAAGCGAACACATCTGAACAAAGAGCAGCTCAGAAAGAATTTTTTGCGTCCTATATAATGCAAGCAAAGGGAAAAATAGAAACCTTGTATACAACTACACAGGTAAATATTTCTGGTTTGTATTAATTAATTTTTGTCTTATTTATTATAGTTGTATAATGTAAAATATTATAAAAACTTAGGACTTGGTGCGAAGTTTTCTCCTGGTTCTAAACCGGCAAGCAGATTTAACTCTACAGTGTCTCAGCTTCAGATTAGATTTTAATGAATATTACCATTTGAAGGATTCACGATTGAGTCAACCTTTAACGTTCCAACATCGTCGTTTATCGTCCAACACATTTACTCCATTACTAAATATGTCTACTTCGGCTACGGGTCTCAACCTCAGCAATTCACTTTTTACTTCAATGCCAATTTTTGAAACAGATACCGAGATTTAATGCTACTTTTAGCTGCGCTAACGTATAATTTTGAAATGAATTGCTCGTGTTCTTATCATTTCGTATAAAAATTAAATGAATGATAATTAAAAAAGGCATTGAGGACTTCTCATTATGTAGGAATGTCCTAATAAATACTTAAATATACTCAACATATATAATGAATGATACTGTGCATAGCTGATATACTTGTAAACGCATTTTTGTTTGTAACATTTACAATATTATTGCCATTTTTTCTCTTGTTTTCAACAAATAGTACGTTGCCATTATATGAACTAGATTTAGTTGTACGTGCTTTGTTTATACATTTTTGTAAAACATATTTATAATTTTACTTCCATTTTTATCTATTAAATTTTTAGACATCATGAAAGATTTTGATGCAAAATAATATTGTTTTCGTAATGAGTTCATAAAAATTATAACAATGAATCGAGAAAATAAAGCATACTTAAAATCAAACGAAGTGATAACAAACACATACACAACATCTTATTCCACGTCAACTTATTAAATTATAATGTATTAACAAGTCTTTTATGGCAAAAACATTTGATATAAATATAAAACTACAGCTTGTAACAGTTAAAATCAAAACCAGGGTTTCATATCTGTCATGTTCAGGTCATCCCAAAATTGCATTCTTTCCTTAAAGGGGTCATCGATCATTTTCACATCGTACGATAACTGTAGGTATCGAATATTTTTACTGTCTATCACAGGTTCCCATATCTTCATTAATTTCCCTTCATGTGACCATTGCGGTTCTCTAAAAATGCGTAATGTTCTAAATTATCGAAAAACTCAACAATTATTTACGGTTGAGTGAGTAGTGTTTGTTTCATTGACGCTTACCCTGTGGCAGCAAAATTGGCAATCATATTACAGAAAAACTTCACCAAAGAATACTCCTTGTCAGTCTTTTTCCAGCCGTTGAATAGTGACGAACTGCATAACAATACAATTAGTATTACTAAAGGAATTTTATGCCTACTCTACTACATTTATCAGAAAAAATAATTTTAAATATAATTTTCATACAGCATCTCTTAATCATTTTCATTCACACTAGGGAAAATCGATTTTATGAAAATGTTTCGTAATAAGCTGTGAGACCGTGCTTTTGTCAAGTTCTCTGAAATGCTTGTCATAAAAATGACTCGCTAAATAATTTGATACTATGTATTATTTACAAACCTGTTCAAGAAGAAGATGACATCATCGCCGTGGACGCTTCCTATTGTTAAATCAAGCCCATAATTATAATTATTGATGTAAATTGGTGCACAACAAGATCGTATTTAGGATTCCATTTGGGAGGGGCAAAAAAGCAGTATAGTACACAAAAGTGTCTATAAATTTTGCGATTGTTTGCACTTTGTATGTAATTATGATTATGTTTATAGCATTACCCCATTTTTCAGGGTCTTGACCGAAATAATAGGAGAAACTTTTCTTTGTTGGTATATTGAGCACATAGGAATAAGTCGGAGCCAATTGGCTATGGGCCTGAATGCTCTTTCGAACTGGATATACGAATAGTCTGTCAGTCACCATCTAGAATCATATGAAAACGGAAAAGGACTTTATTCCTGGACTGGATATTAGTGGCCGCCTTAACATTAACAGTAATAAGCATTGTTATGTATTCCTTCATGTTTTACTTACGGCTTCCATGACTGATTGATCTACCTCAGTCGCATCCTGACCTTTAAGGTAAAAATTAGAAATAGCTTCTGTAATTATGTCTTGTCTACTCTCTGTTGCAGTCAGAACGTAATCAAAGTAGACCGGCAGTCGTTTTTTGAACTCTTGAAGAAATTTGCGATATATCAACAGAGTGCTGTGAACTGCAAATAAAACAAAAACATAAGACATTTAAAAAATGGCAATTATTTATACTGATTTATGCATACTAATACAATTGAAGTGAAGTAATTGTAATTACTAACCTAAAATAGGAAGGTTTCCCTCGTGTCTTGTTACGGTGTTTATAAGGGGAATTTTCGACACATCCCCAGTTCGATAATGCTCTTCTGGAGTTTTGGTAAGAAATGCTCCTTTGTGAACAGGCTCTGCAACTGGGCCAAAAAGTACCTGCGGTATTCCTATTACATCCTGTAAGTAAAATGTAAAAGAGAAGTTTAATATTAAAAGTGAGAACTCAGACTAAAAATACGTATATAGTATTCCATAAAGGGATGATCCGATAATTCTTACATAAATCCATCTATGCTTTTCCACGAGCAAGTACACGTTCATGCTTCTTAAACAGTCTACGAAGACCCGACTTCCTTCAGACAAAGAACAGCCAGTAACATAAGCTATTCTTGCTTTACGATTTGCAGCAATCTTTGGTGATTGGAATCCCCAAGTATGAAATACTGATCCACTCATTGCAATTGCACGAGAAAAATATGGTCTGGTCATATTAGATAACATGTGCATCTGTGTCGAGACTCCACCCCCACTTTGACCAACCAAAGTTATACGAGTTCTGTCACCTCCAAAAGATTCTATGTTTTCGTAAATCCACTTTATAGCTAAGGATTGGTCTTTTAGACCTGTTTTAAAATATACAGAAAGTAAGGTTTAGAATGCAAAATAGATCAGTATATCAAAAAGTTGCATGCTGCACTGCATAATACATATACATAATTTATCATCCGCATTTTTAAGTACAATTGTGTGTGTTTGAAATAGTACCATTATTTCCAGGAACCACTTCATCCCCTGTGCTAAGGAATCCTGTTTAGAGGAGTAAAATTAAAAATGAGTTAAACTTTTTTAAGGAAATTAATGAATATTATACAAAATGCAGAATCGGTTGATAATGCAAAATGCAACAAAACTTACCCAAAACTCCCAGTCTGTAGTTAACTGTAACCAGTATAACATCTTCATCAAGCAAAACGTAAGGTCCATACATACTTCCAGAACCTAAACTGAAGGCTATCAAACAACAAGGGTAATTGTAAAAAATCTTTATAGTAATCTCATGATATATTCAGGCAGAAATAATTTGTTTAAGTTAATAGTTATAGGTACCTCCACCATGCAGCCATATAATCACTGGAAGATTTGCTCTTGTAATTTGTGGGTTTACCTGAAGCGACAATTAAAGCATGACAAATTAATTATCTTCCTTGTAAATGAAAGATTATATTTTAAATTTTTGAAATGTGAATTGCTTGTTTACTTGAGGTGTGTATATGGACAGATACAGGCAATCTTCTTGACCCACAACTTGCGCCTCAAACTGAAGACAGCGAATACCTGCCCGTATTGCTTGTAATACTCCTGTCCACGGAGATTTTGGAATGGGTGCCTTTCCCAAGAAAACATTTAATTATTTTTTCCATTTTCAACTCATTAGTAAATTCGTCAGTTTTTATATGCTAGTTCTGAAATGTATCTTGCCAAAAATGCATTTATAAACACTACACAATTACAATACAATTGAGGATTGACTTTTTTATTGTCATTTGTGAATGGGGCATTGTGAGTCAAAGTGCCCCACCGTGCATTCCGTGTAGCGGTATAGCATTGCACATTCTTCTCATTCACTCTGAATTCTGATTCACAATTTCATAATATCACAATCACACGTCACACTCCTTGTAATCATACAGGGAGCGTGTATGCGTGAGTGTGTGTATTAATATCACAATTTGCGTGTGATCCATTTACTATTAATAACACGAAAATGGAGTAACACTGTGTATACACAAAATAACCACATTTTTTGCATATTGCACATATCTACTATAAACGTAACAACTTATGTTTTAAGAAAACTTACACAGACTATTATAGTAATAGTATTATAGCTTTTTCTTATGCATACATCTTGGATGAGTATCTTATATTATTAAAGACACTGCACTGATTGCTTCTTGACATAAATACACAATAGTTTTTTAAAAGAGAATTCTGAGGATTACCTGAAATCTATTGGCACCGGCTGTAGATTCTCCGTAAGGAATTCCTTCAAATGCATATATCGATCTCCTTGAAACGGTTTTCATGGTATAGCCTTGAACAAGGCCATTAGCAGTGCTAATTATAGGATGTTCAACGAATTTGTCATTGTTGAGTGATCTTCCTCGCGGAACTAGTGGAAGTGGAAGGGCCGGAAGGGGGTCAAACTCAGAATTTATGTCCAGGTTGTCATTGTTTGGCACGCAAGGAAACAATGCACAGAACAAATTAAATGCAAAAACAGAGGTTAATACAACCATTGTTACACATTGAGACCAACAAACATTACAGTTTAGAAACTGGTAAGGTATTCCTTCCAACTGCTGGACGAACACTAATACCTGAAAAACTGTTAGCAGGTTTTCTATTGTGGATTTTATTAAAAATATGTTTCATCATATCAAACTTAACGGATTGAATTTATGTGAGTATTATGTGTACCTATGCATTCTTTATGTGATTCTTCTCCAGAATCATATAAACCATTAAAACAGCAGTTGCCAATGTAAATAGCTGAACAGTCATAGTCATAATATTTACGCAAACCTTGGGAATACCTACCTACAAACTAGTAGTACATGTTTACAATCTTACATTATTATCATGCGCTGCATATTTGTTCATTTTATCTCATGGAGTTCTCACAACCTTTCTGGACAACTCGATTTCATATAATACCTCAAGAAATGCGATTTTGGTTTCTTAAGGTAAAGGAGGAAAGCTAAAAAAGTACAAATGTTATACAAAGACTTTTGATACATGAATGTGAATTAACGCACTATTAGTTTAAGCACCTAGTCGTTGATGGGTGTTTAGGTTGAATGGCTATAACTCATTAAGTTTTCTTAAGTAGACCTTGAAAAATTATTTCATTATAATTAAGGGGCATTTTAAGCGCAATGCAAACGTTTTTTACATCCGTGTTTTTGTTGAATAACTCTTGTGCCCGTCGTGTGTACTTAACCATTGTGTTTTGAGTTCCTTACATGACTTTTTATGATACTATTGTTGTAGACATATTTCTCAAGGGCATTATATCTAGAATATGATATCTGATATGGACAGTATGAATTTCTAAGTGAACTGACTAGAAGAAGCATTAATAAACACATCGAGTGCAAGGATCGAAAAGAGGTGTTCAACAGTGGCTTACATGGGATAATCCCATCTCCACCTACAAAACTAATTTGATATGAAACCATAAAACTATAATACTGCCATTAGTATCACCATTACCATGCAATTATCTCATACGCAACGCAAAAACGATATAAATTATGCTTTTATGTACCTAGTGCGATAATTGGAGAAAAACGCGTTTACGCTTCTGTCTGGCTGGAATTCCCATTGATTCTGCAGATGTGTTTATTACTTTTTGAATCACTAAAAGTGTAATTTAGGCTGTAAGAAAAGGACCACATAATGCAATTTAGGTAACATAAACCATATTACTAGTAATAGTAATGCAATAGTTCATAATAATTTGATTAAGATAATACTGTTAATGTCATGCCACACACGTATGGTAGTCGCTCTGATGCAAAATATTTTAAAATAACAATTCAATGAGAAAACACAATTTAAAAAAGCATAGCCCATAATCTATGTAATTATTTAAATGTGTTGATATTTCAGTAGGATTTCTGATAACTTTATAATAATCAATATTTCTGATTGTTTTCCGTACTTTAAAGCGGTTCGTTAAATATTGAAAAGTGGAGTCCTTGAGCTATTTTTCCTTGAAGAAGTTTATTCCAGGAATGTATTTTTCTTGTTTCTCTAACATTTTCTCATGGTGTATTTTATCTTTCCATTTTTAATTATACATATCCAAACAAAGGAAAATGTATTGTTAAAACAGACTTCAATATCTCACTATCATACCGTGTGATCAGTCTACACTATAGCGCAGTTTATACATGGGCTGGACTTAGTCCTTAGATAGCCCTGTTTCAAATGTCACAGGTCATTCTAAAATAAACCAT
>JAQFYB010000695.1:0-46030 GCA_034694085.1 Pogonognathellus longicornis
GATGTGAATAAGTCCAATTAGTATGGAAAATCAATTTAATAAGAACTAGGACTGATTTTGAATGTAATTTCACAATATCTAGTAGACAGGAAATTAAATACGGGTTTCTTTTTCTCTCACGCTCAAATGGAAATGTAAAAAAGAATTTTTATCCGAAAGTTTCAGTAGGATGTTTTATAGCGGGCGATGACGCATAAGTGGGTTAGATAAAGATAGATTTCTACCGAAAGGTGTGTATAGTATGTGTGTATATATAATTAAATTACTTTTAAGAATATAGCGTCTACGATAAATAGGTAGATATGAATGCAAATAAAATCGCGAGTTGAATTGAATGTTTTTGTATGCAATGTGCCTATATGTATGTATATTCGTCTCATGGGACTCAAATTGAATGGGAATAAAAGAAACTATTAGAATCCACTCTTTTCTATTGCTACTTGTACTAGTAGGAGTAGGATGGAGCAATATAGAAAAAGAATGAAATGAAATTGATATAAATACTTTGCCATTAGTAGGGATGGGTCGGAAGACGGGCGTGTACGAAACATTTACAAACACACGAACGAATGTTGCTGAATTTAATTCCATACCGTTTCTACAGTCTCTATGTCTGAAGATTCTTTACTGTTTTAGTGTTTGTTACAGTTACTGTATATTATATTATTACACTACGAGATGTTTTTACTCATACTACTATGTGTATACTTTATTTGTAAAGTATAATGTATAAAGGCGAAGAAGAGAATACAGAATGAGATTAGGAAAATGCTGTGGGCGTTTTTGCTTTTTGTCATCGAGTGTTTTTTATGTATTCTTATATACAAGTCATAAGGTATGCGTTATTTTGTTAATGGTGTGAGTGGAGTGACTCGGCATGGACTTAGATTGACTGGACGCAATGCAAATAACTGTACTTGACAATCATTGCGAATTCTAACTAATTCACACAAAATTAATGATACAAATAAGACGCGGATTGTCTCACACGACTCTGTCATGTCAACTGTACGCTTTAAGCCAATTTCTACACAGTTCAATTCCAGTAACAAGAGCAAAAAAAATTAAAAGACGAGAGTTGAAAGGAAAAGCAGAGATAATATTAACAACGACTAAACACTATCACAGACATATGAGACTGAAACGACACTCTCGCACGTATTCCCTGTTTTTTCTGTCTTGTATAGTGAATAAATAGTGCAATCCAATCTTGTATGTCTTGTAATAAATGGTGTGAATAGTATTGGTAATAAATAATAACGACTTACAACACGTATTTTCTTTTAAGCTACTTAGCTCAGTTTAGTGTTACTCATATTGCATCAATTTATCTTACATTACATATACTAAAACACTTGTATTTACTGGCAATTTTTCTCTTACAAATCTGCAAACTCCATTGATATATACACTCGCTTTGTTTCTAATGGAGAATTGTAAGTGTTAATGCACTTTGTATTTTTACATGTGTTTTATGCCTTGTTTTTAACAAATAGACAAAATATATAGGTGTTTTGCTATACAAAGCTTTAGAATAAATGAACAGAGAAGGTTGCGATTTCAAGTGTTTAAGTTTTGGTTGGTTAGTTACAATTAGCTTCACAAAGTATGAAATTAAATGCAATGGATACAGGACTGAGTGGATTCATCCTTAATTTACCTCTTCTTCAATTCTACAATGGAGATTGTGATTTTGGAGTGGAGCAGATGCTCTGACGTAAATGCAACATTATTGTAAAATCGGTGTATAGGTTCAAATAATAGAGTTAGGCACTCTACATCTATAAAAGGTAAATTGCTATACACGAAGGAATTTTAACCTTAGGTATATTTTAGTTTACCTATAACGTTACAATAACATTACAACTTGGGTAAAATGTATTATTGCTATTTGCAATTTGTACGTATAGTAATGTCGTCGATGCATGCACAGAGATATAAATATACAAAGACAAATTGGGAGGAAATTCCTTGTACTTCCGAGCTTTGTGTTTTGAAAGTGCTCTTGTTGGTACATTAATAAATACAAATAGCGTGCCACACTGCCGTGAGATGCGCCATATGGGAATTTAAATTAAGGCAAGCGGAGATTCTACTGGCTTTTAGCTTATTTAGCGTAACATTTCTTTGTGTTTCCTATTAGCCAATTAAAACTCTCAAGATGAGACTGGTGAATGTATGTTTAGAGTTTAGTTGAGTGACATGAGAGAGACAGAGAATGGCAACAGGGAAAATAAGAGGAAATACGGAAATTTAGTTAGCCCAAATTGTACATTTAGTCACAGACACTCAAACAGTCTCTTTTTCTTCGTCAACAATATTGGGAGAGACAGTGTTGTCACTCTACACCCGGCTTTCACATCCTCTCCTTTCAACTAAATGAAGCCAACAAGAAAAAGTCTTCTTCTGAGACACTAATTATTGTACATGAGTTTTAAACCAAAATACGGCTATTGAAACCTGCTATAGATTCTAAGAAAATAGAAATGCGATGTCAAATTGTTGTGTGACAATAAAAGGAATTATAAAGACGGTCAGTTTGTGGAGCTAAATAATTAGTAGCAGTAAAAATATCAAAAGAATTATAAATTTTCTGTTTTATACCTCTTCAGAATTGCAGCTACGACTAAATCGATTAACCTTGAGGCTAACCCAATAATTAACTTAAACCGATTATTTTTTTTAATTCACTAATGAAGTAGATATTAATAGTATAGGTAGTAGTTTATTTCAGTACTAGATTTTTTAATATTGGCATAGATTGTTGAATTGAATATTATTACTTTATTACCTATGTTTTTTTCGTACATTTGCTCCATATTTCTTTTGATATTTTCCTCCATCAAAAATTAAGACAGTTGTATATTTGTATGTTCATTATTTCCAGTATTATTATTTTATTTTAATTATAGTCCGAAAATGCTACCATTTTAGACTGCAACAAAACAATTTTATAAGTTCACTCCTACATTTTCCATTAATTCCATTAGGTACTTCAAAGTTCTAACAAAGTAAACAATGCAAGTTGAAATGTACTTTAATTGTGTACTAAAGATGAATATTCATAAGCGTCCCGAGATTTATCTGAGAATAAATTGATTTTTTTTCAAAAGATCATGTGAAAGAAAATAAAAGTTTGCTAATGCATACATTCAAATTCAAAATTGTGCATACATAATAGCAATATGCTCTTCCAAGTTGGTCGACCTTTATAGCTTAAGTAGCACACATTCTGTCGCATTGAATGATAAATTAAAGCTGGATTAAAGTCGCCTCATTACTAAAAACATATCTTAGTGACATTCGTCAAAATTTATTGATTTCATAAAGCAGTCCAAGTTCACCCGTTGTTGCTCTTACTGTTGACTAAAATTATGTTTTCGGTAAAAAGTAGTAAATATTGTATACCTACTAAACACTTAATACTGCAAGCAGAATTAGTTTTTCCATAATTTTACACGTTGAGTACTTGAGGTTTAGGAATCTGTATTTATGTTGGTTAAAGGGTAATTGTAAAAATCTCTTAAATATTATGCAGACATAAGACATATACAAAACATTACATTGTGCAAAACAAACAAAAATGTTTTTATAAGAAAATAGTATGGAACATATCATATTGTATTAGGTGCATACAATAGTGTACACGTATGCTGTATAGTAAAACATAACATCCAGATACGTATGTGTGGCTTATAGGCTGTTATGTTGAGTTGCGATTATTGCTGGAAAGAAACTTTGGATTTCTTTGTGATGTGGGGGGATTTTATTCATTCATTCATTAATTCAATGGCTTGAGTCAAGAGGCTGGTTATACGAGAGAGTTCAGCCTTTTGACTGTCTTCAAATCCACAGCAAGCTCGATGGAACAAAAAAGCCGATTTTCGGACTGGTACCAGTATAAGAAATGCTGAACAAAGTCTTGACACTTTTTCTTGTCAATGTTACATGACTTTGGCTGGTTCAAAAGGACCAAGAACAACTTGACTTATTTCCCCCCTCTTCTTCCTTTCCTAAATCCTATTCCTCCATCTCCAAATGTCTTTTCTAAATGTATTCACACACTGCTTTATAATGTGTGCATATAATATGGGAAATATGTGTGTGTATGGATATATTCTATCTATGATACAAGTAGTCTTGTATGTATCTGTATATCGAAAATATTTAAGAAAGTTGTATACTGTAATATATTATTACTTTATGCAATCATATTGAATGTACATACAGATACTTGTATTCATATCGAATGTGCTGACAGAGGCTTTGACTAGAAGGTGTGACAATCTGTACACAGTGCTAGAAGTAGTACACACTTTATTCTACGGTGTATAAAAATACACGCATATTTTGTAGGTATATTTTATATGATCTTTGAATTCAGTTGACGCTCCGTTGTCGTCTTCTTCGTCAACACTCAAAGAATACAAAGACACAAAGAAAAAATAGTTTTTAACTGGATGGAGCTGTACACGATTTCAAGTGTGAGATTTTGTCGCTTTTCTTCCTGACTTGACTGTCATTGAAAAGGTAGCATTGTTACAGCTCCTGTTATCTTGTCGCTTATTCAGTTTGCATTGCATTCACTCCTAGCAACTTTCAAGCAGACACCACAGCCTCAGATATTTATTCTGATAAGAAATTCATGTGTTAGAAAAAACTTGCTGATGTTATAATATAAACTTGCTATCTTTGTGTATCACTTGCATTATAAAGTCTACAGTCTCTGTATATTGTTTGTGATAATCCTACAGGCATACAGGTGTGGACTTTATGTAGAATAACTTTTTATACATCTCGTATGGCATAAGAGATTTTATTTCATAGTATACCTATACCCTACCTCCTGTGTATTATATTCTCGTTGTAGAAAAAAATTCTGCTTGTACTATTAGTATAATATCTACCACAAGGGATGCATAATGATATTATTATGTAATGTGTTTGTGTAGTATTTATTTATATAAGAATTTCAATGACTTTATCAACGACATTTTCTGGTTTGTTCTGCTGTCTGTGCCTTAGCAGCAGCTTTTTAATCCAGTAGTAGGTAAGTCTTGTGAAATCTTCCTCTAATTAAATTAATTCACAGTGAGAGAGAGAGGGCTTAAGCGAGAGTTGACAGAAGACGACCCTGAACTTGCCTTAAGTGCATTTCTTCTCTCTCTCTCTCTGTCCCTGTGTCAGCATTGTTTCATTTCAGAGTAAACTGCTGTCTCTTGGCTTTTGTTGTAGATTCTATCAAAAACATGAACCTTAAAAGACATTTTTTATGTCACGAATTTATTATTGTAAGCTTCTAGACTTGCCATTGTGCCTATTATTTCAGCAAATATTTTTGTAGCAGGTATGTAGGTACTCACTTACTTTGTAATCTGACTAATATTTATACATATTATTAAAAGTAATGTGTGAAAGAATAGCAAATGACTCACGAAGCGTGAAATGATTTCGTTTTCGTTTTTCGTGAAGGTATATTAATTACTCTACCTAATTTAATTACATACAGGGTTCATTGCATGGTTTTTATAATATTCACTACAATTAAGGTAAATATATGTGTTGTAATTACTGTATGGGAACATCATTTATTTTACAAGTAATAATTCTACTGTTTAGGTTTCATTTTTTGTTGAGTGAAACAAGTAGTATGTACATAAATTTTTATTTACTAAAAAGATTCCTTTTTCTGTATAACACCGCTTTATTTCTATCCATTGATATTAATTTGTCGATTGTTGAAGATTATATGTAGGTTTGAGGGTTAATTGCTCTTATGTTTCATATTCCAACTTCAATACATATACATAATTATCTATAAAAAGAAACCAAGTAACCTTGTACATTGCGTTTATCAATGAATCCCATAACATAAAAACTATAATTCGTTGTGTCATAGTTGTGTCATAATTTCCTCTTTATTTGGGGTTCCTTAGTTTCACTCTTATTTAAAATGTTGTAAAATAATTCATCCTGTACCTACACTGCATACAAGGAAACTTTTACATGGACCTCCTGATTATTATTAATAGTAATGAAATGATAGTAGATGCATTTATGAAGGAATGCGTTGATTAGAAAAGTTGTACCATGCGAATACGACCTATTGATTTAAAACAAGACACTAGCTATGGCTTTAGTCGGTTTTTGTGCTATAGGTAAAATAATTAATTGTGCCAGATATACTAAAAGACAAATTAAAAGAGGAGGATGGTAGAGACAGGGAGTAAAATGTAAGAATGATTGGAATGACTGTCATTACATATGTCAGTAGGGTAGAGGAATTCTTTGGCGATGAACAAGAAGTCCTACTGCGATTTGGAAGTATCCTCCAATCCACTCGACGTCATTACACGCTCTGCATCGGGAAATCGACATTCAATTGACATTCATTCGTTATCCATCGTTTGCATTGGTTACACACGTACTTTTATATATTTTTACAATTTCAGTAGCCACAAACTCCATTTCACATCATACATCATACTACTAACAAGAACTACACTGTAAACAGTTACTTATCTTAACTAGGCACTTTATATTTATTAGTATAGATTCTATGTGTATGTACAAGTCAGTACAACCACCTAACTATATATAAATTCTATTTTATTTGTATACAGATATAACATAACCTAATTGCCTAATACAAACATTTCTACAGACCGAATCTGGTTTACTCCATGTGGTCAACGTCAGCCAATTTTGCTTTTCTTTCTTGCTACAGAAACTCTGAAGATATTTTTTCTGTTGTTAACAAACTCCTTCGGTTGCTGCTGTTTCAATCGATGAAAAAATCTTTCTAAGCTTTGTTAGTACTTATAAACTAGGTATGTGTATACATTTAATAGAAATCTTAGCATGTAGTACATATATACATTACAGCAATATTGCATAGCTAGTCGATATCTAAACTTGGATTTATATTGTTAACAAGAAAGGAGTTTGTACTTTGTGTTATAGTCCAAAGATAGTTAGTGAGTCGCCAGTTGCTTGCTGCAATACGTAAATTTTAAATCATGTGAAAGAGCATCGGGTAAAGTAAAGTTGCTAGTAAATGTGTTGTTTTTGGTCTTGAAAGGATTTTCCTTGTGCAGAAATGCGAGGAAACGATCTACTTACGCAAAAACCGCACATTTTCAGAATATTTTGCTACTTTTTGTTTTCCTTTAGCTTAGCATGACTTTGCTTATGCCGTGTGAGTGGAGTACGAGAACGTTTCTCGATGGCGGTCTTATTGTTTTTCCCCTGCGTTTTTGTTTGTCTTAGTAGTTTCAGTATTACGGGCAAAATTAAACTCAGCACGCAAACAGTCTCAGTCTTTTGTGTCTAAATATCACAATTACTCAGCATGTTTCTATGTCACATGTAAATTGCGTGTGTAGCATAGGTATACTTACTCATTTATGCATTTGTTTTTTTATTTCCCGTACAAATAATAAATGCAGGATTATTTTGTATTTTGTACTTACAGAGCATACAAAAATAATTTTTGACTCTACTGTGAGAACAGCATTATTAATTTATTAGTGTGCCACATGTGTGAAACATGGTTTGAAGAATTTAAGTAACTATGAGAAAAATTTCATTGTGCGCTAGTAAATGTAGTAGTGTAATTTAAACAGATAGATTTAGAAAAATCAAGGTTTGTAGGTCCTGTCAACAGGTAACTGTGCTTAACTACAAACAATCCACTATGTGGTGTGGTGTGGTCATTTTAAATTATGTGGATTGAATTATTCGTGTAAAATCATCTAAATGAGCATGTCAATTCCCAACTGTAATCACAATCATAAATGCACAGCTACATATTATATGAGTTTTCAGACTTTTTTCCTATTGTCGAACATGCAACATGAGTTGAGATTAGAGAAAATGAATACCTACGAAGAGAATCTTATACTTGCACTCAAGGAGCACACAGGGTTTACCCAAATGAATATTTATGGTAGCCTAAATCAGAAATGAACTGGATTACTAGAAACTACTAAAAAGACTTTATCTGTATTATACAGTTGTGAGAGATATTTCATTTTGCATTGCATTACTACGTTGATACGCACAAACGGAGATGATATGCCATGTCTTCAGTCTTCCATTCAATTTCGCTACAAGGCATTTGCATATACGGGTTCATTATTACATGCTTCCATACCTTTATACATGCGATATTCACACTTCATATAATACTAGCTCCAAGACATGAAACTTCCCTACATGCTACAAGAAACTATCAAGTATATGTTAGAGTGTAAGGTATAGCACAAAGGAATTCTTCCACAGAATTTTATTACCTAATAAATAGAGCACTGTCTTGACTTTTTGGTCGAGTTAGAAACAAAATGTCATTCTCACAATCATACAGGTGTAATAAATTATTCTCATTGTGTCGATGGAAATTTTCTACAAGTACTCTCTACTCTTCAACTAATAAGAACAGATGAAAACCAAGAAACCAACTGTTTAAATGTCCTTATTACATGAGTCACTTTATGAATTCATAGAAATCTTTAATGTAATTTAGACTGTAAAAGAATAAAACAGTTTTTACCAGTTTACCACTCAACTGAACTAATTCAAACACTTTTTAATGATTTACTACAAGAGAAATAGTAGCAGAGTATTAGAAAGGCGGTTTGTGTCTTTGGAAATCTTATGCTATTAAAACTAGTGTCTACTATTTGTATGGATTTGCGTATAGTTTGCACGTGTGAGTACCTACCACAATGCTACACACAATTTGCTAGGACTATTCGTGCATATCTTGATGTGTTAAGCGAGCTGAGCCAAAAGACAAATGGAAATTGCCAAAATACATTATAGTATAAGTATATGAAGTCACTACAGTGTAGTAGTTGTATAAAAATCTTTATTGCAAAGTGTACAGTGAATTTACATAGTTTAGTGGCACCAGGGGAAGACGATAAGGTGTATGTAGGCGCAGACACTTTTAAAGAATTATTTATTAATGGTATGCAAATGTGAGTCACTGTGCTGAGCTTTCAAGCGAACTAAAATTCATGTGCATAATAAAATGATTTTATAATGGCAAGGTGAGATTGTGTATTGAAGTCTCCTTACTTACCTAGTCTGACTCTGAGTTGAAGATGTGTGTGTGTGTCTAATGTACAAAAGCACTTTTCACTGTAGAAAACATATCTATACACTACACTAGGTTTTAGTATACTTTTATGCGTACATTTTTGCCACGTCGTAAATGCAAATGATGCATGTTATAGTATTTGAGTCAGTATACTTACGTAGTGGTCCAAAATTGATGCAGGTATGTAAAAGTGTACATACAAGCATAATACTAATATTAATACAACTTACATTTTAGTATCAAGTGTGTAGGTATGTTGATAAAGCTTCAAATGATATAATAATGCTCCCCTGAAGTGGGCAATTCAATATTCTGTGTATAACATGTTACTTGAATGGTTTACAATATTACAATTGCAAATAGTACATATAGAATGCTTTTGTTTTCTACAGCATTTTTAACGTGATTAAATCAATGAAACATTTGTTTGCTACAGTTGCACCTAATTGTACAATAAGAGGATTTAGAAGTAATTTAGACTAATACTAATACAAGGAGAAACAGCAAAATCTAACTAATTATCTACAATAACAAAAATCCCAAAAACTGAGAGACATAATATTTTGTGAGCCAAGGTGAAGATGTGTAGGTAATTGCAAATGATTCCTGTCCTGTGAGGCTATAAAGCATAAAAATAAGTGCAAGTTTTTGAAAAAGAGTTTTCGTTTTCATGTTGTCTATGCTGTGTTATGTAATAGATGTAACTGTCTTGTTGAAGATGATGTTTTATTGTTGCTTACATGTGAAACTACAAATAGTTTAGTGACTTTAAGTTTTCTTGTCTTGTCTGTGTCCTTTTGGTTAAGCTTTTTGCGTAGAGCGAAAACGCTTTGTGACTGACTCTGACTCTTCCACTATATCCTCTGTACTAAGTTAGATTTGGTTCGGTTGCTGTTTTGTTGTTTGCTCCTTCAACAGAAAACTCTGCTACTTAGATTCACAGCCATATAGCAGTAGTAGCACCGCAACCAAAAGCTCACAGCACAATCAACAATATACTTTTAGAAATAGTATGAGAAGACTATGGTCGTAGGAGAACTAGTCGTAAGGATGCATGCATAAATGCATTTAGAAACTTTCCACGAAAGCTTCCAAACTTCCAAACAATAAACTACAATAAAAACCTCCGGGTTGTTTAAGAAAGATTTCCTTTGGTTTCTTATTGTTCCTTATAGGAGCCTTGTGTGTCATGTATACCTCGTTTCATTCACAATCTCACCCATGCTTACGTGCCCAGCCAGAGTTGGTTACTTTATATTTATGTTTACATACTACATAGAGCTAGGTATAAAAATGTACTATAATAGTACAATGTATAAGAGTACTATGTATGATTCTAGGGTGTGCATGTGTAAGATATAAAGTAAAGTGCTACATATATGCAAGGCAAGGCAAGAATGAATCCAAGGCAGAGTCTCATCTCATAATAATATCTTTTCTAGTAAATTCTGTTAAGTGTATTGTATTTCCTTCAGTTTCCTTTCCCCATATAGGAACCCATCGTAAGATGAGATTTAGAGCTTTTCTTCCTTTATTTTTTGATGTTTTAACTGAATCACGAGGAATTTATAGAGACTTTCGTTCCCTCCTCTGTCTTCTTGTATGTTGGCTGGGCTCACAGTTTAGTGGGGGATTAGCGAGACTACAACTAGTCAAGTGCTGGCCATAAAAACCCATAAAACATTCTTCCTCCTTTCTTCATCTGTCTATGAACATTTTACACATACGACTAGACTACTGATACTACCACTCATACTCATACCAGTATCCAGTCATACATAGACATCAAGTCTTCTTCTTTTTCTCGTAGCTTTGCTCGTATACAGAAGTATATACTTTTATAATACCGAATGTACCCGTGTTCGAATTTTTCGGTCTCTGTGTCTTAAATCCGTGAAACGAGCCCCAAGTCAATAAGAGAAGGAAGAAAAGTGAAAATTGCTCGTGTAATTTTTATCGCGAGGTGTAAATAAAGTCTTGGCACAATGGGCACTCTCAGGAATCCTACGTATGTCATCCATGATCCGTATATCGTGTTTGGATCTTTGTCTGCTACTGTTTTACTCACATGTACATCACCACACACTCTCAACATATCTTTTTATGTACTTCCAAACAATCCGAGCATCACTAGGAACTTTATACTATGATTGTATGAGACCATATAAAATAATATGGATCTATGCTACTATGTGCACGAAACAAATGTTCATATATTATTATTTATACTAAATCAAACAAAACCAATATAACGAGCATCTTATTCTCCCTCATCCATCCTCCTCACCAATGTTATTTGTAGATTCCTTGCAAATGCAATGAACAAAGTCTACCAGAGGTACCTAGGAGCTCAGGAGAAGCGCAGTGTTGTAAACGGCATACTTAGAATCCACTTGAAAGCCTAAAAATCACGTACACACCGAAATAATATTGCCTGTATAGTCGTAAGTGCCCTTCATATAATAAATACAGATATATTACACATTTACTTGCAACACACCGAAAACCAACTCCCCCAAAATGCAATACACACTCACAGAGATGCACATTATGCTCCACACACACGCTATAGTTGTAAATAAGAAAAGCCACACCAAGTAAAACATTTATATGAGGAATGCAAAGCAAACCATTATTGTGTGTTCTTCTTTGGTATTTGGTTTCGGTTTGGCACAGTTTCTCATTCTACTGCCATCACACCATGGCAAGATGGGAAATTACGAGGGAACAATTTTCATTCAGAAACTACACTACTATATATACAACTACAATGTAATGTACCACGTAAGTATATATGCTTTCTACACAATTCTATTTAGTAGGTATACGCGTGTCAATAAAAGCACACACAGATTTAATCCCAAATGCTATGTAGTACTTTTACTACTCCCATTGTCGTCTGTACGCAAAATAAGACAATTTTGTTTGCAAATCGTATAGCATCATTGTTTACACATACTTCTATATTTATGGCATTCCACATTCTACATTGATTTGGATCTTTAAGTTCACTCTAACAAATGAGAAATGCGTACTGCACTTTAGTAACAACACCAAGAAAATTAGAGTCTTTGCAACATCTTCGTTATTATTTTGCCAAGACTCTAATTTTCTTGAACAACACTATTATGATATGCGAAGAGCCTATAGAACAAAAGAACCTATTAAATCTTTATAAGTTAAATATCAACTTCTAGGCAATAATTTAAATAATATCCTTTCAATGCATATACTGTAACAAAAATAATCATCTTAATTTTTAATACACAGATGAAAAAATGAGTGTATGTATTTCTATAAATCTTAGATTTACATGTGTATGGATGGGTCCAGAATTAATATTTGTGTACCTATTCACACTTTGCACTCACGTACAATACTGTATCCAGTCTGTATTGAAGCTCGTAAAACAACGAAGATACACTACAACCACCCACCCTCAATTTTTCATTGTGAATTGTAGTTTGTGTATGGAGTCCAGATTGTGTTTTATGAGGCAATTTTTCCACACCTTGTATTTTTCTGGGCGATAATCTCGTGCCGTATTCTATGTGCAAGAACATATAGCTAATAAAAATCTGCAATGGTATCTTAAGTTGCAAAAAAGAAGTTACTAATAGCCATAGAGCTGACTAAAGCATTACATTGCCTAGAGCAAAACTGTACCACATATTACATAGTAGCTGGGTGTGTAGGTAATATTTGTAGTAGCAGCATTTGAAATACTTTTAGTATTTGCTTGTAACATTACGACTAGTATGACTAATAGTGCAAAAGACTAGTAAATAAGTACAATGAAAAAAATAAAGGGAAGGAAAGAAGTTTATGGTTTAATTTGTGATGGAACAAAGGCGGAAGTGGATTCTGAGTGTGTGTTCAATGTGCACAGGTAGATGTAAAAAGCAACTAACATTTAAAGAATTTTTATATCCAATAAAAGAAACTTTGACCCAAAACCCGAAATAATTCCATGTTGTTTTTATACTCATTTTTTCTCTCGCGGAAAATGCTCGTCGCAACATTACATTGACACGAATATAATTTCCAACTGCCGTTGTTTACGAGTTGATGTATATTTTACACAATCTAAAGGAAACCGTCATGTATGTAGTAGAGCAGCTCCTACTTGAGTTGTAAGATGTCTTTTGTAACGTGCAATGAACAAGCATTTTACTTTTTACTGCACCATATACCAAGTTCAAGTCATTGCCAACATAATCGTATCTTCTTCTTATACTTGTACAGTACTGTGAAACAATATTTATGTTGAAATAAAATATCTCTACATACAATATAGCATAATATACAGATAAACTAAGCTATATATACACATAAAAATCATAAATCCGCAGCTACAGGTAAAAGTAGTAGGTCTAGGTATGTAGGTATTCACAAAACCTGACATGGACCGTAAAACACTGCAAGCAAACATGAAAGAAGTAATAATAATACAATCGTTGGTGTATAGTATGTATCTAATATTATAGTGAATCAAATATTTTTTTATGTCGAATATTGCTATAATAATGTTATGTAAGCTGAATAAACAGAGAAAATGTGAAACTCAATGTGAGTTTCACATTGAGTTACACATGCATTACACCGGTATAGTTTGTAATATCAATTTTGTAACAATGAGTCTCTAACAAGTAAGTAAATATAGAAACAAGTAGGAAAGAAACATCATGATTACACTTGCATGGATTTTCTTGCCACGAGTGCTCTAACTAAACAACGTTGTTTCCTTGTGTTCAGTATTAGTTGTGAGTTAGACGAAGATAGTACAGCCTGAAAGGAGACAAACGGTATTTGCATTAGTCGAGCAAAAGAATACGAAGAAAACTAAGGCAGTCACATGAAAAAAGTAAAATGAAACAAGACGACATTACAGATACAGTTAAGTTAGCACATCAGCACTTTTTTACTGCAATGCGTTCTCTCGCTATATCTTTGCTCTACTCGTCGTAGTCATCGTTTCTTCGCCCATGTTAAGTGTATACGGAAGAATGGCTTGTAGTTGTATACATAAGTAACACAGTGCATACACTAACTTCAAGTACAGGTAAGCTAAAAGTACAAAATACGCTAAAGGAAGGAACTACGAACTACTGCGACGACTTTTTGCATGTTTTCTACCACAATGTACGTTTTCAATGCGTTAATTCCGTATTGCAAGCTACAGTGTAAGTATATCACACAGAAATGATGTAGCATGTTATGTTTGTTACGTACATCGTTGCCATAAGCCGTAATGTTTATGCGTATGAGTTACAAAGAGGACAAATAGTAATGATATTAATGCAAGTGTTCCTTGTGTAAGCCAAAATAGGCAAGAGAATGATACACAAATGATTTATTCACGGTAACAGTGTGTGGTTTAGTTCGCAACGCTCTTTTTTGTTACGTCTATATAAATACATTCTTTGCTACAGGAAGAGCGTCCATGTGGTGAATGTAGAACAATTTTGTCGTACAATGACAACAAGATACTTCTATTCAAGAAAAATTATTTTACAATTAATGAAAATCCTAAACAATACAATTTATTTGTTGTACAAGGGCATATTTTATGGGGATTAGGGAATCATACAAGGTGTACAAAAGGTTGTAGTAATATATTGGGTACATCTCATTTAAACCACCAGAAAGAAATACCTACACACACAACATTAAATGAACATTTATTTCATTCCACTCGTACAATAATGATGTATTGTTATTGTTATTATGCATAAGCATTTTTGCTGAAAAAATTTTACAGGCAAAAATGTGCAAAAATTTTAAGTAAAAGTAGGTAGGTAATATTTTTTCAGCAATTTTAAAAATGATTTAGATAAGCCATAATTACAAGGGAGATAACTGTAGGAAACCTGATTGAATGTTTTTGAAAGTAAATAATTTCTTGGAATTATTAAATAAATGTGGTGAAAATATAATACAATACTGATATTTACTATTATTTATACACACATATTATTAGATAGGTTTTTTGTGTGAGAATGACTTTGAGAATAGGAAAGTCAAATGCAACTAATATTGAATATTTTTCATAGTTACTACCTTTAAGGCTATGGTTATGAGGATACATAATACAATGTAAGTGTATTTAATAAATACGTAGTTGCATTAAGGAGCTAGCAGAATTGCAACTTGTTTACTTGTTTGATGATGTATACTTGAGTTAGAATGCGAATGTGAGACATGTATGTAATGCTTTGTAGAGTGCAATGCAATAAAATGTATACTGACACAATACGAGCACGATTTGCTGGGAACTTTTCCCAGGATTGACCTAAAGATATTTTACACACATCCATTGCTTTGATTTCAAATCCTTTTTCATGGTTGGTTGCATTACAAGATGTGGTGTGATTTATTTAGTGGTGAATTAACACCAATTTTCATGACTTGTAATTGTAATACATACACATAAAAGTTAATATATATACTATGCACAAATGATCCGCAATATATATTATCATCAAAAGCTGCATCTTACATAGTGAAAAGTGTATATACTGCGTTTGAGTGGTTTGTTTGAATATAACATTAAGTATTATACTTACAAGTTACAAACAGGTCGGTTAAAATTGTATAATAAAGTAGCGAACTTGATTAAGCTGCACTGAAAATTTGTGCTGTATGGTCCACTTGTGGTTTATCTCATTTACGAAAAACAAATTCCACTTGAAATCAACTTCATGTTCATTACCGTCACTAAATTGGCAATAAGGCATGTATGTGCCTTATGGAAGATGCGGTTGCTGCATTACTACCGCTAGTAACACGGAAGAAAACAAGAGAAAACAATGATTTTAATGGAATTCGAGGTGAATGTCCATATTTTCTCAAAATTAATTATGCCAAATGCACAATACATCATAATATGTATTTTCAGAACCTTACAGTATATTGTGTGCGTATATCTGTAGACTGTACACTTCTTTCAGCAATATCATGAACCCACTAAAGTTTGTTCATTTAAAACTAAGCTTAAATATAATCTTATTAACCAATAGGTTAGTCTCTTGTTCAATTCAATTCTACAAACAAATTGCACCAAAAAACTTATTTTCATAGAACATATCTTTTTTTAAACTAAAAAAATATTTTTTCCAAACATTTCATGTTATGCTGTTAAATAAATTTGTTTGTTTGTCAAACCTGTATGATTAGACTATGAAAAAGGAAATTTTAATTTCAACATTTCTTAGGCATTTATATATACCACTAATTACCTACACAATTATCATGCTATAGACTTGAGTTTGCATGATTTACTAGATTTCCTATACTATCAACGATACAATAAGCACAATTATAAATACTAGTTTCAAAATTGAAAGATCTACATTAAATTATAAAGTGTCTCAACGCAAGTGTCTCAACGTAAGTATTTAGACAATATTTCTACTGAATTAAATGCATGAACAACATTTAATATCCATCACCTACATTGAATATAGCTTCAATTTTTCCATCATGTTATCTGTATCCGTATCATATACGTAGTAGTATTCTTGATAGCCTGTATAATAATTAGAATTACTAATACACTTTTGTGTCTTATATATTTATACATAGAAATGAAGAACTGTATGGAAGGTTGAAACCAGTTTGTAGTTAGTCGACAAGGGAATACACAGTATCTAATAATCTTGTTGACTTTAACTCTTTGAACTGGAATAGCTGCCAGGCAGCCGTAAACCCTGTAGACTCCCGTAAATGCAATTTAGAAATTCTATATCTCATATAGGAAGTAATACACTGCATCTGTATGTATCGCACCACTATATAGATGAAAAAAGATTACAAGTACCAGTACCTACTATATATGCATAATTCACATCATGCAACACTAACAGTGTAATGGACTGGCTGGTGTGTGCTACAATATTACATTGTTACCACTAAATTACTGGAACAAGATTACAATTTACAGAGGCTTCCTAAATTCAATGGAAATATAAACAGTCCACACTACACATAATACATACATAAAATACATACATAAATTAAATCTATAGATAAATTCAAGGAACCTACATATACTTGCAAGATATTTCAACTTTGTGAATAAAAATTTAATACGGAGAAAAGCAATATTCCTGTTTACACTGATTTAGACTTGCAATATCGTTTTTATGAAATTTTCTTTAAAGGCAGGTGTTAAGACAGCTTTAACGGCTACCATACTACAATACAACTGGTACTATTGAATCCAATCAGGGCCAAATCCTATTTTCGATTAAATTCACAGTGATGAACTCTATTACACTGGTTTTGTAACGTAATCGCGTAATATCGTAAAGTAAATGAGTATGGGGTGTGTGTAAGGTGTGGAATGGTGTAGCATTACAAGATGTGATGAAGATGCACAAGGAATCTGTAGACAAATATTCATCAGGGTTATAAACAATGACAGGTTTTAGCCAGGGGCTAAACAAACGGAGCAAAGCACAGATGAAATAAAATGAGTTAACAAATTAGCTTGTAAAACTGTAAGGGAGTTTTGTTTGTTTTTCTGATAATACATTCTACCAATAATACTTTTCTTCTTTTTGTTCATAAGCTACAAAGTTTAGTGTATTAGATAAAGTTCATGTGTGTACTTTTGTATGTGTTGTGTGTACGTACGTAGGTACACAATAGAGAAAGACCACAGGGGATTTATCGTGTAATAAATAGTAATACGAATATCAAACAGAATACTAACGTAATAATAATGCACTGCATCATGTGCGTGTAGTGTATAGGCACAATATTGGTAAACTTTAGTGATACAATACAATGTATCATGCGATGTGCATCGTGTGTGCGTTTGTATCGTAGTAATAAAAGTAATGAAGGTTGTGTGTGTTTACTGTGTATGCAGTACGTAGGTATTAAATTATGTTCCAAATTGAAGCCTAGGGCCAAAATGGATGCACCATTGTATTTAGTAATTTGATCTATATGATTTCTGTTTGCAAGAGCATCATGCATGCATCTTCTTTATTCAGCGCAAGTTGGATATTTCCGGAAATGTAATTTATATTTAAGTACAGAGTGTGTTGAATGATAAAACTACTGGACTGAGAACTTGAGAACATTTGCATTGCATTGCTATTGAGTGCATAAGGAATATTTTTAGATTTAAAACAAGATTTGTAGTAATTGTGCTACATACAAAGTGTACAAGTAGAAATAGCTAGATATTGAAAGAGAACACAGAGACCCTGAAGATGTAATCACATGGGTTAATTAGGAATCTGATCAGAGATTCTATTCTGTGCTATTGCTATCAATGATTGGTTTTGCCTATAGGGGACAATCGTGGAATAATTTGATCACATTTTGTTTGCTTTGCAGCACAAGCTTATAGAAAGATGAGCTGAACTGAATTTCTAACAATTGTGCCATAATTTATAACAATACTAGTTCGAACACTCGACTAAGGATGCGATACGGCTACTTATCCCGTTTTATACTTCGAGTATCATACCTAATACTTAAATAGCCTTTCGCCATCATTCTATGTATTTGCTTGGTAGTAGCATACAGGACAGATTGTGCTATTGCTGTAGTCTAGGCATTATTATTAGTATTGCACAGACAATAATATCATGCTTCGATTTCTATCGAGACTCTATTGAGAGAAATTGTGTTTGGGTTTGTTACACATACAAAAGACTGGAAAGACATAGAGAGACGGAGATTCGAATGATTGTAATGCACAAGTGTGCAAGTTGAATGTAGAAATATCGAGATGAACTTTTTAAGTAAGTATCTGGTCTACGAAAGCCACAAAATGGAATTGAGATGCAGACAATCTGTTCATGAGATAATTCAAGTCTTAATATTAACAATTTACAACACAATGTGATTTTTCATGCCAATAATGTCGAGTTGAAAAAAAAGACACACATACATATCTAATACAAAGCTCAAACTATACTTCACTTGCTAACGGCACAATATATATGTACACTACTATGTAATACCCTGTCTTTGGTTTTCTTCAGTATCTACAAGTATTTTCTGTATTCCACTCTCACAGTGTAACATTAGCATTATACGTTAACTACTTAGTACGGCAAGTTACTGTGTACTCATTTCTAATGTGATTTCAACTAAGTCCTGACTGACTTAACTTGGTTTAAAGATTAAATGATGACTGAATGTCTTGCTTTGCTTAGTTTATGAGACTATACTCGAGTTGAGATTGTGCTCTGTGTGGTTTATTAACAGTATAAAATATAAAATATAAAATCCTACACACTCTTCAAGTGTAATATGCTCATAGTGCAGTACAAATATATTTTTCGCTTGCTTAACTATTATACTTACAACAAAGCTACTTCTGCTGTAAATACCTTTAGCTGTATAGGTACTTGTATAGCTGCTTTAAGACAGTGATATAAAATATTACTCTGTGAACATTATGCTCACACAAAGATACAAGCTTTACGTGTACTTACATTATGTGTAGCACACTACAAGTACAAGTACAACTAGTAGTAGGACATTACTACGGAGATTATTGTATAGGAAACGTGAACGTGAGTCTTACACGCCCAGTAATAATTGGAACATGGACGAGTATTTCATCTTTTACGTCTCTTGCTGATTATCATTCTTTATAAGGTCTCTTTCTCATCTCCTCCTGCACAATTCCGTTTTACTCTGCTTTTTCCTCCATACTACACATCCAAGTGTATATATGTATGCCATGTACCTCGAGATAGTCTGAATTCTATATGCGATCCGATGGTTCTTGTATACATTGTGGGAGCTGTGTATTTGTAGGTGCTGTAGTATGCCATTACATTACACAGCGAGACAAGACAGCAGTCTTGAATTGAACATTGAACTACTCGGTATTCTACAGAGAGAGATGACGAATTCCTTTAGTTAACTTATCAAAGGGAAAAGGCTAGTAGTATTAGTATCCTCTGTGTCTTTGGTCGAAATCTTGGAATGTGTATTACATTCAGACTCTGTGTACATTTATGTGTGGAGTATGGACACTCGTTGAAATTCTGCGTTCAGCAAGTATGTAGGTAGCGTAATGTAACGTAACATAAAGTAACGTGCTAACAAGCCTGATTTCGTTTCTTTTTTGAGCGAGAGACAGAAAAAGAGAAGCAGAGCAAACCGCAAATACAGATAGAGATACATACACATATACAACAACTACTAATTTCTGGCTTGGGCTTTTAGGCAATGCGCTCTGACTGCAAAATAAACGGTAACGAAGAAAAGGTGCATCTCTCAACAAGCAACTTACTTGTACACGTTAAACTTTGCAGATACCAATAAGCAAGCTTTCGGTCATATTATATTTGTGTAATACATATATTTATAAATTAAATCTAGAAACATAGATCCGTGGTTTATTTGTCTTTTCTATGGTTTTTGATGGTTCTAAAAAATATTGCGTGCATTTTTTATATGGTTTGTTTGTATATGCATACATTTACAAATACATTGTAAAACTTAAGCTGAGCTTGCGTACGGTAACTAGCAAATTATTATGTTCCAAATTCCAAATAGTTTACCATTGACATCATTAGGTCATCATTTGTTGTTAATTTTTTTCCTTATACAGATAGAGTAGGTATAGTGCGGGTTTATTTTGTTTCAAGACATTCGTTATTGTTTTAGTAGATTACGTGATTACGTGTAAAATAATGGTACACGCAGTTAAATATGTGTAGCATCCTTACACTAAGAAACAATTGGACGGAAGGCGAATTTACTCCCTCCACCACCACGCGCAGAGGATTGCATTAGGAAAGTAGGTTTAAATCTGGAAAGGGATTATTTGGCCGCAAATTAGCCGTGAGAAGATCCTAAATTGCAGTGGTATTTAATGGCTCGTGTGGTGGGCTGTCGTTTCCTCTCTAATAATAAGTCTATTTTGTGTTACCAGGTTTGTGGGTTTCGCTCTATTACGGTAATACTGTATTATTAAAGAATAGCAGCCCATGAGCCATAGCTGTACTACTTCACTCTTCTGTTTAATGAACGGGAACTAAGCCGAAATTATTTGTAATGTAATTAAAATCGATTGGTGCAGATAAAATGGTAGCGTAATGATTAGTTCATTATATCAATACCTAACTAAAGGGACTAGTAGGTATCATAACAAATTAATCCTATACGATAACAATGCTCCAGTTTCGCAATGTATAGAAATCAGGCAGTATTACTATTCTATTCGCAATTCTTGGCCTACAAATCCTATATCATACATATCTTCATTCGTAGACTTAAAATATTTTTGTTTAGAATTCGAATTGTGTTTCGGAATTACCTGTATTATTGGTATTTGAGATGAATTATAAGGAGCAACATTTTATTATTCGCCTTTTTGAGGTCATTGTGTAAATAATTGTGTAATATTAATTTGTGTATATAGGTAAAACATTTGATATCAGATACTGCTGAGATATGAACATTTTGCTCCTAAATGTTGGTATATTATTTGGAAAATGTTAAACTAAATATTATATTGTAACGTGTGTGTAGCATACATTTGTATTTTTTAATAGCAATTGACAATTTTCGATAAAAAGAGGATAGGTAGTTGAATAATTATTTATCCTGTAACTTAAGTAAGTACCTACTAAAAAGTAATCATGAAATGACAATGTAAATGACCCTATGGGAGCTTATCTAATGATTTCAATTCCGAACTTTGTTTCACATACACATAGTTTGGGTACTTTTACGATTATCAACGAAAGCAAAAGCTAGTATCCAACCAATTTAGCTGAAAGTTGAAAAAACTTTGGGAGCAGGAGCAGTTACGATGATCATTGAATCTTGTATTCTTTATAAATGATGATTAGAAATGTTCATGGTAATGATTAACCTGTGTGTTTCTCTGTCTCGTTTGTGGAAGAAGACCCCTTATGTTGCAAAGCCATGAAGTCAATAAATATTAACAGTTTTTTACTGAAACGAATTCTATTGACATGCCTTCATAAAGTTGATTTTTGATGATGATAAAACTGTGCGTAGGATTTATTGATAGTTTTTACAAGTAACTACATAACGAGTAATAAGATATTTAGTTACTCTTCTTACACAACTGCTGTGTACTAACATACCAATAGCTATTGACTTGATTGCACGCAATTGCAATACAGATATTCAGATATCAATAAAAATTCATAGTTTTTCATTTCTCTGTACACACACATTTATTTATTTAGGAAACTTGTACCCATCATACCTACTACACTCCTGTGATATTACACACGAAGACACAGTTGATTAAATTCCGTACTAGGAGCAGTAATAGTAGTAGTAGAAATTTTCTTGTTTGATGGTTGTTTGATTTGATAAAGAATGTGAACACACACATACAGGTATATTATAGCTAACAATAACAAGTGTACTTTTACAGTCTTATGCTTGTATAAGTCCAAATGATGCTAATAGCATTATACAGCCTTATTATTAGCAATAAAAAATTCACTAGAAGTTTATACCTACACTACTCCTATACATTCATATACAACAAATTCATTGCAATTGGTTTTATACATGCAATAATAATATCCGAGATAATAGAATCTCATGTACCTTGCTGTATATTTTTCATTACTGACATTTTTCTGCTGAATATTGAATACTCTTTTACATATAAGTTAAGGCAATACACATAATGTTGCATTTAACAAGCAGGTATTTCTTTATGTTCAAGTTGAGGTGGTCTCCGGTCGCGGTATCGTCCTAGTCTATCTCTATACACAACATTCGTGACACACGACTAACAATAACGCATAAGCTGAATCTCTGGTTTCTTACCTTACTTCAAGTAGCTGTAGCTCCATACAGTACACGCGTATCTTATTCTATTGACGAATACTTTAAAGAATTTGAATTTCATGTACCTGTACTTGTAATACATTAGGTATTTTAAGCTATACATACAACTGCTATGTATTTCTACTACACAATTACTGTATTGAGATAATAAGTCGCTGTACGTGCCCTATCTGTGTGTTACGTTAAAGAAATACCTGCAAGTGTGTTTCTTCGTATAAAGGATCTTGGTAGTGTGCAGAGATTAGCTTTGTTTTCGTAATCTCATCTTCTTTCTCTTTCTTTCATTCATGTATTCTTCTATTATATCCAATGAAGGCTGTAGTGTGATATTCTGTGTAGGGTTTACACATTATATCTAGAGGAACACTCTTGCTGTAAAGAAAGAATGTAATCAAAATGATCATCGCTCTTCATTGTTATCATCATTATCGTTGTTATTACCGTGTGGTGGGCTAGGGTGGTACTGGTGGTGGTGTATAGTGTGTCGTGTATAGAGTGTAGACGAGTGTGCATGTATCTAATAAATGCATTTAGTTGCAATAAAACAATTTACAATGCATTCACTACTGTAATAATGTTCTTGTGTGTCTTTGGGGTATTCTGATGAGGATTCTGTATTATGATGATGATTTTCAGCAGACATCGCACTTTTATGCGTATGTAATAGTAAATATACATACCTAGTTACTAGTTACGTATATAGGCTTTGAATTCAAGTGGAATAAGGTGTTAGTTCATTATTGAATAGAAATCTGTGTTTTTGTGCAAAAGGAGAGTTAGTGAAATACAAAGCAATTTAGTGTCGTCTGTCTTGAATTTTGTCTGTAATAAAATAATAATTCTATGCACGCTACCATGTAGTAATGCAGTGTCTTCATTAAATCTGACAGGGTGGCATTTGTGAAGAAATAGATGCATTTAGTAATCAGATTTTTGTTAACAAATGGAAAGACATGTACCTATATAATTATATTTATTTTTCTCGAGTACCTTTTCTCTACTATTATATGAATCTTTTCAGTGACCGAATTGTGAAAATGATTCACTTTGCCCACTTGAAAATTTCAAACTTTGTTCATTATCATTTTTTCCATTTTTTACTACAATTATCCAAAGCGGGACAAACTTGGGCGTCAATTTGTGCCAAGTGGCCTACTCTTCGTGCGTTTTTTGTCGAGAAACATGTATTTTAACATCCACAATCATTTCATATCTAAAACAACACTCAACAGCTTGTGGTGACTGGTGATGTGTTTTGGACATCAAGTTGACATTTTGTAATCATTCATTTTCAAAGCGGTTTTTAGTAGAAATATACTCGACATAATATTCATGTCATTATTAAGTGATTATATTTATTTCCCATTTTATTTCTTATGTTCAATCTCATCTCATTGCTGTTGATAAACTATACAAGTACAATGAAAACAGCCACACCACAGCCATAAAAAAATTTACCAATCTATTCTGTTTTGTATTTTTACCCGATCAAGCTCAACTATGATCTACAACTTTTATTTAATAATTTTATTTTTGCCATTGAACTAGGAAATGGCAGGAGTAGAAAAGAATATACAAACTACAAACTAGGTAGAGTCAGTCACAATCAGTTAGAACAGTATAAAGAAAACTGAATGAACGAAAATGAAGGAGTATTAGTTGAATCTACTTATTGTTGTGTAGCATCTCATCATTCTCGTGTAATAATTTGAGGTTTCATACCTTGATGTGAGTTGGGTATGCAAAAAATAATAATTGTGTTTTGTATTACATTGCTTTTACTATTCAGTAGTACAGATATAATATTGTATATTATGCCTACATGCAAAAGCACTATATATTTACAAGATAATAAGAATCGCAACAGTATTGTTAGTGTATAAAAGTTATGCAGTAGTATTAACCACAAAGTAAATTCCTCTTTGCAAGAGAATCTGCTTGCACAGATATGCAGGTGCCATTTGTATGTATGAAATGAACTAGTAGGTGATTTGGGTTGTGTTGTGTTTCCGAGTAGCAAACAATAAAACAGGTGAAGATCGCGGTGTAGTTACTTATTACGACTACTCTCTGTATAGTTGAACAACTCATGATGTCGTTAGCATGCATTTTTTGGGTAGTGTAGTTTTGATTGTCAAATCCGTTAGTTTTTTTTCAATTGTGTTAAATCTTGTGCTGTGTTATTGTTGTTTATTGTTGATCTTGATGATGGTATGGTGTTACTTTTTTTCTTGAGCTTTTTCCTCTGGGTACCTATGCGTCTGTAATGCTATAAGCACACTATGGTGTTTGTAGTTTTTCAGTAGGTGTGTTACTTGTGTTAAAAGTAATTAGTGGCTATCTTAATTTTATGACTTTGTTACGTGCACTCGTACATCTTTCTTCAACCTTTAACCTCAAAGAGTACAAACATACATGTACAAGATCCTTAATCTTTCTTCATTCTTTTTACTTTTTTGATGCTTTTGGCTTTATGTTCTTTCAAGAGATTGAGAGCTTTCGCGTTGATTTAAGTGCTTCTGAACGCCCTTAAATGCTAATACTAACTATATCGTGTAATTGTAAGTGACATGATCTCCGCTTTGATTAATCTCAACGTTGAATGGGTCACACACTTGAAATATTGTCGCGTTTTTGCAATTTCTTGGAATTTTTACACGATCTTACTGTGTAAACAAAGTAAATACACATAAATGTGTTGTTCAGGAACCAGTTCACTGTTACAAAACCGAGTTACATAGATAATCTACACTTTTATTAACTTTATTGCTATTTCTAATTACACGTTACGAAAATTCATACTAAATTTCTTTTTTTTTTGTTTCTTACAGGTAAGGATTTTCCACATGAAATTTGGGTTGATTCTTGATTGTCATTGCATTTGAGTTGCTATATACACCGGCACCAGATTCTATGCACGAAGAGATGCTATACTGCTAAAAATTATGTTAAAATGCCATAAGACCTACCCATGCGGTTTTACATTCACCTAACTCTGTTAACCTACAACTACAGAATGCATACCTACATGCTTTTACAACAACCATAAGTTAACTGTATTGCACGACTGTGCGAAGAATACAGTTGTAAACAGTTTCTAGGACTGTGGGTGTATACGAAATGAAAAATATTCAGATGCATTAAGTTAAGTATTAAAGTAAGTATATGAAATACCAAAGAAGAACAAATGAATTATATTTCAGTGTTGCATAGCACTAATACAATGCTTCCATATTCCATACCACTAAAGCTACCTACTCCAATTTTGTACGATGCACTCACAATATTTTACAAGGTATGTGTTCTATATTCTATATGTTTAACAGTGTATTATTTATTGTTAATTGATGTCATTCACCAAAAACCAATTTCGAGAGAAGAGACAGGGAGAGAGAGTCGTGTCGAATACAATACACGGGAGAAATGCAATTTGCTCCATTCGTTCGTGTTTTTATGTTGATTAAAGCATTCATGTTTTCTTCACAGAGTTAATGATTGCACTACTGCAGTACTTGGAATGTGTAAGTGCAGTGTATGTCAGTTATATACAGAAATTAATACAAAAACATTGTAGTAGAGTGTACCTATGTATACCTAGGCAGAATAGAGTTAATCCTTACTGTTGTATTGTACTCTATAGAGAGTAACAAGAATAAGTTTCAAGTTCAGGATCAAGATCACAGTAATGGGTGCAGTCAACCCAACAACAACAACAACAACAACGAAACGATAGCAATTTTATTTTGTATTCCACGAAAGACAACTTGTCTTTGACTTTGACTCTAACTCTGAGTCTCTGACTCTTTACTTATTGAGCCCCGAATAAAGGAGAAACGACTTTAGTTGTGCTTGTCAAGTGTACTATATAGTGTTATTACGTTATTATACAGCTTAGTTGATACTTGAACAAACGATTTCTTTTCTATGATTTTATTCAATTAAGTAGAGGGAGAAACTAGGTTAATGTCTTATTACTTGGGATAAATTGCAATTAATCTGTGATTAGCATAGAAATTAGGGTGGGCCGGAGATAATTAGTGCATTCTTGCCTGTAGGCTTTCATACATTATTTCATGCTATTTATTTCCATTCACTCTTAAATCAGACAAAATGACTGTGTTTATAGTACATTTAGTGCAAGTACAAATTGGTGCAGAAGCAAACTATTTATGTAGATGAAAAGGAAAAACATGTGCATAGAAATTCAAGTCCATATAAATACTAATTAAATTAGCAATGTCGACAGCTTTTAAATACTACTTACCTACCTACCTATACGTGATCCGATTAAAATACATGCGGAAACTCTTGACTAGAAAGAGAAAGCAGTGCATTAGTTTATACACAGAGAAATTAATTTTCTTAGAATTCTCAAACAATATTTTACTAATTGGTCCCCTGTCCTGTTTAAAGTACTAATAGTATTCACTGCATAATAATTTAGTTAAAATATTATTCTCCTTATAATATTGGTAGTTAGTATTCTGTATAACAAAATCATAATGGATCCCATTGCTTTTCTATACCATACATAGGTAATAATGTTTAGAATTTGTTTGTGAATTTGTAATTAGTTTACTTTGGGTTGATTCAGTTGAAAAGAATAATAATTCCCTTGTGATAGTTGAACAGGAAACCTAATAAACCTAAAAGGTTTCTGTGTGGAACTTACCAACAAGTAAATTACTCCTAAACTACTGGTACACTTGTAATAGACTGTGCATTGCACTAAATACGAAATATTTTAGCTGTTGAGATTTATAACAGAGAAATTCTCCCTGTGAAATTCAATTAGGTACCCGCACAGAATAGTAATAAGTGTAGACTATGCATGTAACATGTAAGATAGCCTTTTATAGACTTTACATAATATTATACCACTCTGATGCGTTACGACGTGTTAATTATAGGTTTAGTATTTCCCAGCACTCGAATACTTACAAAACACTAGAGCTATAGGTTACTTACATACACTGAACAACTTGGAGGAAGTTGAAAGAGAAAGAGTGGAGTGATTTGAGTGATGTCGGGATTGATAGGGCTGTAGTGGAGTAGTAGTCAAGGGGAATGTAAACAAGTAGCTGGAACTACACACATGTTTGTGGTGCAACTTTAACATTATCATAGACTTTAGCATACGTAGTCCCACATTAAACTAGAAGATTGGAGAGAGACGACTCATTTATTTTATGTTATACATACATGAGAGCTAATTGGATTGAAATTGAAGTCGATAGAGCAACTAAAAGGAAAAATAAGTTGTTGTTTCATTTCATTTTGCTGTGTAATGAAATAATAATTCCATCCAGTCCAATCCAGCATCAACAGCCATAGCAATAGAATAGCAGCAGCAGCCGTCTGTCCAGCAGAGTTAACACACACATGGATGCTTGTTGGGTGGTCCCTGATTATTATAGACTGTAGGCGATAAAAAGCCTGGAGAAGGAAACATTCGTTGTTTCTTGGCAATATTAATACAAATAGGTCTTTAACAAATATGTTCTCCTTGTGTAGTATAATAGCAGTGTAGTGTATGTAGTACTATTACTATACATTATGTATGTATGTAATACAAGTACATTGTCTATGTAAACTTATAGAATTCAAATGAGTTTGAGATAGAATTACAATTAGAGAGAGATATTATTCTTCTAACTACAGTAGGAGCAATATAGTAAGTAGTAGTTGTACAATTTCTTTTTATATGACGCTTTTCCGTCGGATTTCATTGTACTACATTTAATGTCTACGTGATGAGATTATGGATTACTTAACAATGCTTCGGCTCAATGAAATCTCTTTCTCGCTCTCTCTCTGTGTGTATGCATAGGTAAATCAGTTTTCAGCTGGGAAGATGGGAAATAAAGTTATTTCTACTAAGGTAGTCTTTTCTTG
Source organism: Pogonognathellus longicornis (assembly GCA_034694085.1). Classification (NCBI taxonomy): domain Eukaryota; kingdom Metazoa; phylum Arthropoda; class Collembola; order Entomobryomorpha; family Tomoceridae; genus Pogonognathellus; species Pogonognathellus longicornis. The sequence goes on from JAQFYB010000695.1 coordinate 28,820, forward strand.
AGTCGAATCCAACTTAAGTTTTAGAGTTTCATCAGTTGAGTCATTACAAGAAACTCAAGTTGCTCTGTGTGTAGAGGGACTGTGTGTGTAAGTACATACGCAGCTAGATTAATAGTTGGAGCTTCTAGCATGGTGTATGTATGTAGTATATGTATGAAATCAACGAATAATGCTTACTTTATAAACTTGGGTAGGTACTACTAGGTAGGTAGTTACCTTTAATACACTTTAATGCATCCGAGAGAAAGAGAATCCCATCTTGTGAATATCAAAATGCTGGGTTCTGCCTAGTACACAGGAGTTTGTAGTGTGTAATGTAAGTACTATAGAAAATTGGGGCAAACTTAGTAAAACTACGTCATTTTATTATTTTCGTATAAAAACTACATTAATGTCTCTGCATTGTATGAGTGTGTGTGTCTGAAGCACTTATATTTTAATGATTCAACATTACTTACTCCTGAAAGCGCTTTTGTATTGTACAAGGAAGAGAGAAGCAGAATAAAAGAGCCATAAACTTGGAAATGTTGAAGCAGGGCACATATTTTGATTTTTTTCTCAAAAGTTTACTTCATTTGTTTTGTTAGCCATTAATTGTCGTGTTATAGCTGGGCTTAGATGTGAGACAGAGTTAACTGTTTCGTTTTTATCCTTGTGTGAAAATCTTCGCGAGATTTTAGTGGAATGTTCTTATAGCTGTGTTGTTGTGTAGAGATGGAATGAGAATGACATGACACAACAGTGCGGTAGCGCAGTATTATGTTTTGTGTGTGCTAAATGTTTTTACTACGTTTACAGATGCGATGACTTATACGTGTAACCTGTAATAAAGTAGGTGATGTAAAGTGCACCGTGTTACTTACTCTGCTTACTGCTTTAATATTGTACTACTGTGGTATGGCGGTGTATGTGTTATATCAGTAGGAACATAGTAGGAACAATTCCTGAGGCAGGAGAATTAGAACTGCTCCTTATGTTTTTTGTTTCATGTACATATTTTACTGATATCACATACTACGTATAATTTCTTTAGCAGCAATGCTGTGAAGAAAAACTGCAAAATCATTTATTATGACCCTGCATTTAAGTATTGATTGCCTGTGGGGAGATTCACAATCGTTCCATTGCACTTACCTTGTAACTTTGTAAGGTGTACAATTTAATGCAAACTCAGGTGTGTTCTTTGTACAATGGAAAGTGAGTTTGGAATTTAATTCCATTTGGCAGCGATTCTCAAGATTATTGTACTGTTTAATTTGCATATGTATATAGTATGTGGAGTACTATGGCATAAGTTTGTAGACTGCATTTGCCAGTAATGTAATCTTTTAGCAGAGCAAGGCATGTGAATTATTACAAATGACTGTGTTAGTGTTATGTGTATTTTACATGCACTAAATTTGACTTAAGCAAAAGTTTTACAAGTAGATACTACGTAGTAGTATGTTGTAGTAACTTACTAAGTCTTGTAATTATTAAATGAATTACTAAACTCAACCCGGAAATTTGTAATACTGTATACTGAAATGTCATGACTCTGAAAATGTTTGTAGTTGTGTTTTTGTAGTATAAATATACACATGTAGATACAAGATATGAATAAGTTCTGTTTTTGGAGTTAGTTTCAAGTATATAAATATTATGTTACTGTAAGTATAAGGCAAAGAAGGTTATTTTTGTACATTTTGTTGTATCTTGTTTAAGATCATTGTGTGTATGCGTTTACATTTGTATATCATATCACTAGTTACAGAATGTAGTAGTAAATAATTACACAACTGTACGCAGAAATGAACTGATTTGTTACATAGAAACTGTAAAATTCATAGAGGACACTCACATTTTCTTAAGAAAATTTTGTAGGAGCAGTACTCTTGTCTGTTAAATTTCAGGAAAATTTCAAGGCGGAAAAGGATGCTCGTTAAGATTAAGATCCGCACTTGCTAAGGCTTTTTCCCTTGGAGAAAGACGAGATTGTTAGACAAAAGTTGTCGGCTAAATTGCCTCTGTCGCAGTCATAATGTTGCCTAATGGCCATTTAGCAGTGTCCTTATAGTCAGTATGAGTTGTCGTAGAATCGCACAAACTGCAGAAAGGACACGAACATACTTCTTAAGTAAGTGAGCAGCTCTACAACTGTAAGTAATGTATACATTACCATTTGTACGTACTCTATGGACTGTATACCTTCATAAAGATGTTCACTAGGATATTCTAACAAAGTGATAGCATCAAGAGATAGTCCTACAATTCCCAAAGATTAAAAGTGGAATTCATAACATCTACGCAGATTGTGCGAAGAATTACAATTCTCATACGCAACAAAAAGTGGGATGCAGAATTACCTGTTTAAAAGGAAAGTTAAAGAATTGTTTAAATAAAGTCTTAAACTTAAAGTCGTAAACTGTTTATACAGCAGCTGAAATTACTGTTAAATTGTATTTGAGTTAGGTGGATTTTCGATGGGTTATTAAAAGTGTGTTAGTATATTGTATGATATCGTTTCAAGCGGTGCAGAGTGCGACAATAATTCTATTAAAGAAACTGAAAAACTACCTGGTTAGTACTTAAACGAATCTATTTAGGTATGAATAAAAATATTACAATCGTCTTCAGATAAAATAAAGCAAAAATAATTTCACATTTCAATGGTTTCAAATTTTCTATAAAAACCAGTTTGATAATACCTGCATTACTCATTACAAATTTGTCTGTAGATAATCAATTGATCATTAATTATTTCTCAATGCTAATCAATAGTGCTTTAAAATTGTTCGTATTTCCTTCCTTCCCATTACTCATTAAGCATTTTTAATTGCAGACTCGAATTTTCATTAAACCCCTTTGAAAAATATCTTTGCATACTTGTCTAAGAAATAAAGTGTAGAATTAGGTATTAGTTATACACAATAGTGCAGGGTTATGTTTTTTGGTTGTAGCTTCTTTGGTTTGTCTCAAGTTGACTTATTCTGCTCTACACCGAGCTTTGCAAGAGGTTCAAGTTCTCGACACAATAGATTTATTACACGTGGTCTGAATTCCTGTCTGTATTTTACTACTGCGTAACGACGAATGCGTACTTTACTTAACTTAGTCCATATTTATTACTGTCTGTCCCCTGCCTGGTTGACCCGGTTGTTGTAGATGACTACTGTAAACTCCCCGGACTCCCTACACACACATCGCTGTTGCTACTGAAGCGACAAACTAGTTTTATTTTCATTATCAGCGTCTCATCGTCTTCTTGTAGCTTTTATTCTCTTTTATCCAACTTAAGCTGCAATGCACACAGACACACTCACGGATACGGGATACGCATACCACTTTTTAGACGCATACGGCGAATACGACATTACATTATGTTGGGTTATACCACTTTTACTTGCAGTACACACGTATTTTATTTATAAGACAGTCTCTCTCTACAGAATTCTGTTTTTACTTCGTTTAGTTCGTTACAATTAGTATTATACTAATATTACACCGTTTTAAATAGAATAATGCACATAGTACGTGCGTATATAGGGAGGAACATGGTGAGAATGTTGAATGAGAATAAAATAATGCGATAGACGCATTTTCCATGAAATTTATCTTTAGCAGAATTGCTGTGTAGCCTTTCTAGTCCTGTGTAAATGTTTTAGTACGAAACATGAACTGAAACGGAAGCTGTATTATGCTCTTGCCTTGTTCAGTGGTATACAAACCTTTATTATTTTATTATTACTCTGTTTGTATCGCATATATAGTGTATATAGAGTATACAAAGACACAGTCATTCTATTTTAATTTGAATGAGTCTCTTAGTTAGTTTTGAAGCTAAAGTGTAGAAGTACGAGTTCTGGGGATGCTGTTCAGGAAATAAACTCCAAATGATCGATGAGCACAAATAAATAAACGAATTAGTGAAATTAGAACAGTCACTTAGCAGAAATGCGATGTAAATGAATGGGAAATTTGGAAAAACACTTTACTAATCAGAGAGATGGAGAAAGATTGAATGATTTACAAGAAAATCGTTTAGCGCACTTCTACAGTGTGAGTGTATCCTTTAAGGTTTTTCGTCATATATCTATCTGTTAATATAGCACCTCAATATCGATTGCCATGTATATATTTAGGTTGTGATTTTTTAGACTGGTTTTTTTTCAAGGAATCTGCAATATTATTTCTCCACATTTTAAAATTATGTTAACCTTTTAGTGTAAAAATTGTTAGGGTCACTCTAAAATAATATTCAAAGATATAGGTAGTACTTACCTATTTAATTCATAAGTAATATTTGTTAAGGAAATATACAAAAAATGATCATTTGTATTGTGCATCTAATATCTTCAAATGTTTACCCATAAATATGATACATACCTAGGTAAGTTAATTAGTAATTATTACTAGTTATTGTATATTTGGTTTTGCTTTAATAGTAAAGGTACTAGGTACACATGGGCACAGTAATATTAATAAGCTATGCGATTACAACAAATGATACAATAATATTCGTTGGTACTTAACCATAATGTGACTGTGTTGTGTTTTCCAAGTCGCTCCATGTGGTCTGATTTTCTCATTATCTTCTTAAACAGTTACGTGACAGGGCGAGGAGCGATCTATGTACTTGCTCTGCGTTGTTGTAGGTTTGCACATGTAAAAAGATCTGTGAGTGAGTAGACCACAAACAGATTGTTACACTAAACCAGACAAGTGCAGAAGATGAAGAAGAAGTGGAAGAAAAATACGTTGCTCTGATGAACTCTACAGTTATAATCGATAAAAAATAAAGCATAGCAAAGCAGTGACTGGGTTAAGCATGTTTTCCACAATTTGTTAGCAAATAACGGACCACAAACACTAAATTAAATAAATATGACGTGAAATCTAAAGGATGTGGATGGGATGGATGTAACAGGGTCTCGCCAGGAGCATCGAGAGAATTAACAAGAGTAAATGCAATGTAACGTTCTATATATAATGTGAGTATACATAATCCAGGTACATATTTTGGAGGTAGTACATGTTACAACAATGAATTATTCGTACCTTGTACTTCCATGTTTAACGTAGGAAGACTCATATTTAATATTAGCGAGATCATCCAAATAAATTTTATCATTTTATCAAGCTTAGGGATTTTAGGTAGGTAGTGTGCTGGGTAGTGTGTATCTTACCTTGTGTTAAAAGTAATAATGTTAGTAACACTATGAAAAATCTATGTAGTAGGTAGGAATATACTAAGTACTACCTATATTTTATCACAACGTTAGGCGCTTTAGGAAAACTCTGTTGAACGTAGTGGGTTAGCTTGATAGTAAAAGACATGAAATCCTAACGGCTATTCTTTACATAGATTTTAGACATAAAAAGACAAATCTCACATACCGCACTTGAAGTATTCGTTAGTTTTACTGTATTTAGTATGTAGGGGTTTTTACCTCATATTCTAAAGGAAAAGCGTGACTAATGGCAAATCAGATGACTGATTGAGTTTTGACTAGTGTCACTAAAGCAAACCGCAAACCGCTTTATATACATGTTGTACTCTCAGATTTATGAACGCATATGGTAACCATATACTTATTTCACTTTGCAAATTACCTACATGTTGATATAGAATTAGATTTCTTGCACTTCAATCGAATTTTTGACGAATCATAAATCTGGAAATAAAATAATTCACCTGAGTAAGTATCTAATTGTAAGTTTATTATACATTAAAAATTTTCATCATTCTCATATTTTTATCTATCATATTTTATGCTATAAAAGAATTAATGATCAATCTGTTAAAAATTCTGTAAGAGTATAATAATTTAAACATCTAAAGAGAATGAACGGCTTGTATGGAATTGTAGGAGATAAGTCATTGATTAACAATAAGACTTAAAAACAAGTAAATACGTCCTAGATTCAAGCACCCAGTGAGAACATTTCTACGCATTTTTAGTAAATATAAATATGCAAGTGAGGTGCTCGCCCTGCATAAATCCGGCGGATCTGTTATTTTCTCACACCAGCGCATCCGAATTTAGCTAACCCTTTCTTCATTACATTATTATTAAACTGTTATACAGACACGACTAAAGTATTATACATACCACATATAGGTAGGTACTTGACGAACAATAAAAACGGTTTTCTCCAAACAAGAAGGAGCACATTACCTTAATTTACAAACAGAATCTCTATAAAAGCAGCCCTATATGCTAGGTTTAAAACTTCAGAAATGATGTTTGTGCTTTAAACACATGTACAATTACACACGATTATTTATGATATTCCTTTCCCTCTGAACCTGTTAGTTAAAAAGGAATCTTTACGCATATGAACTGCAAACAAACCACAATGTGATAAAATCTCATTCTATGTACTGCTGAAATAAATGCGCAAGCAAGTAAGAAACAGGTCCAGTTCAAAAACTTGTACAACACAAGTCTCCCTTATGGATTTATTCACAACAATGGCCATGTATTCGAATATTTAGTGCGTCCACTGCACTTTAGTACCTCTGCTACATGAATTTATCTACATACTAGAGATAGGACACTACATACAAGAGTATATTTTATATTGGATCAACTAAAGTGTAGTTTTACAGAGGATGCTGCTATGCGGGTGAATTCATAGTGAAATGAGGTTATCGCAGTGTGAATACGAAAATAGACGTAGTACAGTCAGAGAGCTTAAGCTGCTCTTCGAAGCTTACCTGAGTTTCTCATGTGGAACGTTACGAACGAACTCAGAATTAACTCCACCCTTTATACGTTACTGCTCCTACTGTACTTACAGCACACACAAAGATTCCCTCCATGCTTTGTAACATGCAATGTAAAACTATTACGCTTTTGGTTCCAGTGAAATAATAAAATTGGTGAGTGCACTGCAAGCTATTTTATATTATGCAGTGTGAGTCTCGATATACATATTTTGCTTGTGTATTGTATGTTGTATGCATCCGTAAGTTTATACACAGCATTTGCCTATCTGTAGATGTATATCTGCCTAGTATAAAACCATAGTTTTAATTTGATGTGTATACCTAGGTACTGTAGGTAGTATACAGAGTATAGGGTGAATTGGTGTAAGTGTAAATAAGGATTTCCTTATCTCCATTCTCCAAACAGTGAACAAACTACTGCATTGCATTATTATTACACACAGTGTACATAAACAATGCAATTCTGTGCACGAATATTGAATAATATGGAACTGAGAAGCCATGTAACAGCGAGAGGCTTGCATTATTAGTGCCATGAACAAAGTAGCACTTTTACTAGTAGGTACTTATAATTGAAAATACGTATTCTTGTTACATTGAAATTGTTCAGATAATCCTATGTAACTATACAAATTTTGGGGTATTTCAACGGATTAGGAAAATAGTAATGTATACCTATGCAAGTTAATCTTTAAATGTGAATACATATAATGGGGTCTCAACAAAATTGTATTAGTACGTGTTTAAATCAACAGTATATACAGTCATTCATGAAAGGAACCTGTGTATATACAACATTGAACACCAAATGACATTATTGATCAGGAAAGTAAATATAATTAAGAAATAGTACCTACTTAGTAAGTAAACTGTAGGTTTTCATGCATTTAATACTTCACAGTCAATACTTATGATTTACCTACATATATCTGTATGCACTTTGTAAACGCATTAAACATGACATGGGTGTTCATTGGAGTCGGTTTCTTGACGTGGTTGAGTTTTAGTGGCAGATATCCTTAATGTCATTGTAACTTTTAAAACAAACGTTTTCTACCTAGGAATATAGTAGTTAAAATGTATTAACTATCTTAAGTAATAGCAAATGTGGTTCTAATTTTTCTTCCTGATTAGCCAAAGCCTAACCAAAGAGAATTAGACCACACCAAGTAAAATGGTGCAATGAAAAATCTCTCATAAAAATGTACAAATTCAGCAGTAATGAAAACACGAACTCACAGATTTGTGGAATCTGTCAGTATTATATGCAGACATGAGTATTTTTCGTGTAGATAATTAGTATTATACCTGTTTCAACATTTAGTTAGTATTCCTATAGGTACGTACGTACGTAGGTTATGTAACATATTATACATAGGTAGTATAATAGACCAAACATTGTTAGCGACTTTCGCTTTCGTTTGACTGAGAGTTAAAAAGCATTTATGGTGTATTTTACAGGTGTATACTTGTGTAGATTAATATGACTTTAGTATGTAGTAGAGTATATAAAGAGATCTATAATTTATGAATGAACGCGTACCTACAATGCATTACAGGTTGATTTCCTGCAAGTTGATTTTGTTTACAATAATCCCGGCATTAAAGTAGAGACGTCTTGTTGCTGATCTGGTTTACATGGTAGGTGCATGTAGGTTATAATCATACTGTGAATTGGTTAGTTGGGTGGGCTGGAAAACTACATTCTTCATGTGAAGGAAGAAAATAGTACAAAAATCAGACGCTAAACTGGCCGCTTTATTATTTGTAACAGTTTAATACATAAACAACGATCGAGAAAAGCAAACTGGTTCATTTCCTTTTATCAAGTTGCACTTCTGTTTGATGAGATGTTGTTAAGAGAATCCACATACCTAATTGTACATGCCAATTTATTTGTGTTGTTGATTCAGTTATTGGCATATTCTTTATTTACATGGCACAAATGGCACAATCATACTTATTCAACAAAGCATCACAAAATTTTGAATTATCCTTTAGCCTGAACGTTTGGCATTGGAACTTATACTCAGGAGAGGACAGTGACATTTAGATTTGTCTTCTAGCTGTTTACAGTTGTCAATCAACTAGAAAATGCAAATAGTGGCTTGCCTTGTTAAATGGATACAAACGTATAACCACAATTAATTGATTTCTCTTAATTAATTTACGTACTAAATGGCGGATACAACGAAAACTCCACTAGTAAATATAAGGGAAAATGAGCAAATTTTTAATTTATATTCCATAGGTTAAATAAGTTTCATACGAAATGTAATCGGGGAATAATATTTCTATTTAATCATAATTTAAAATACAATTGGTCATTATTGGTGTAGTTTGAAAAAATCACAAAGGTAAATTATTATTTAATTGCTATATTATATAGCTTTTAAGCTTTTCCAATTATCCGGATGTAGCATCAAATTTCCTTTATGCGAATCATACAATAAATAGTTACAGCAACTAATGAAGGACACAGTGTAAATAAACGATAAACATTTACTTTTAACTGATTATTTTGTATAATATTGTTGATGTCTACAAATGTATGTGCATCAGTTTCATCATTACATATTGATTAGCTGGATAGATGCATACCAAGCAGGATTATAAGAATTATTGAAGACAGCTAAGATTGTATAAGCGATTAATTTATTTGTTGGATAAGTATGTGCATAAACAGATGTGCCTTATAAAAACATGATTATGAATGTCAGACAGAAATCGTAATATATTCATGAGTTGCTAATTCAAGTGTAGAAAATACTTCTAGGTGTGTCAGAGTATCTTCAAGCTTCAATGGAAATGTGTATCGTTGCTTGTGATCATTCATACGTTCGACTGCCAGTTTTCTCGTAAAAATCTAATAAAAAGTAATAGCGAGATAGATTTATGAGATATAATTAGGTAGTGTTTTTGTATGCATTTATTACAATGTATTTACATAATACGCTAGTACTAATATTACACATGCAATACAGCATAGAAAGCTATTACTAAAAAATTATACTCAAATGAAAAAAAAAATCTTATCTTATCACAGGACTTTGTTATTATAATAGTTCAAGAGTCATGATCATGTGCTCCGTGTACGGTTGTTGCATACGTACATTAAGTAAATAATATCTGGAGAAAACTGCTTAGGTATTTGTTTATGTAAATGTGTTATGTTTATGATGTGTCATCGTCTCGTTGTACTGAAATAGTTATATAGGCATTATAAGTAGTTAAAGCTATTAGTTATGCATAAGTTTAACCTTGAGACAAATGCAGACAAGGTGTGTCCCAAGGACTGTTGCTGATTAAGATAATGAATTGTTATTATTTAAAACGTGATAGCATTAAAATGTCATTTACTTTTGAGCCGGTGCGTTGGAGAGGCTGCAGAAATTAACGTGGTCATTCATAATAGTTTCTGAGTGTTTTCAATTTAAGATCAGCCAAGTTTCGTTGAGTAAAAAGTAAAATGGATAAAGAATATTGGGCCAATCGTTATGTGGAAAGGCAAGTTGGTTGGGAATTGAAAGGTGTTCATCCAAAGTTGCTTGAGTACATGAAGGGTTTTCTAACAGACGATGAAACTCCTAAAAAGTTCTTTTTACCTTTATGTGGAAAATCCAAAGACATTCCATATTTACTCAGTTTAGGACACATGGTATTCGGGATTGAGTACGTGGCACAAGCAATCGAAGAGTTTTCTCAAGAAAATTCAATTGAGTTAAAATTCAACGAGGAAACTTCTTGTTATGAAACCAATGATGGGAAATTGGTCATTTTTCGTGGAGATTACAAAGAGTGTCCGATTGAGAAGTGGGGCCCATTTGATGTTGTCTGGGATCGAGCTTCACTCATTGCACTGGACTACGACAATGGAGATAGAGAATCTTATGTCGAAGTCATGAAAAGAAGCGTTGGCTTAAATTCTGAAAAAGGTTTTAAAAATAATTTTATTGATTTCTGATTGAGAGACAAAAATTTTATATTCAATATTAGTCCATATTTACAAAGTTTTGTTTGTTTCCATTTTTCCAAGGTCATAAATTTCGCTATCTTCTTCAAACTGTTCAGTATGACAGAAACGTGTTTGATGGACCACCAAAATGTGTTTCAGAGGAAGATATTACTAAATTTTTCAGTAGTTGGTCGGCAATCAAGCTTCTTGAAAAGAAATACATTCCAGATGACAATATATTCAGGACAGTTACAGGGAAAATGACTGGAGATGCTTACGAAAGCTATCATTTACTTACAAATAAAATTCAAAAACTTTGTTAACAAAACCATAACCTAGGTTTATTATTCAGTAAAGAAATACAATAAATAAGAAATCTTATTATTCAACAGCTACCAAGAAATCTACACCTACTAAATATGAATAAAAAATTAATCAGTTTGGGGCAAAAAATTAAAAATAGCAGCAAAGTATTTTTCAAAGTGACTTCAGTTTTGTTTAATTATTAATTACTACTTAGGCAAAGTTCATTCTTTATTCTCATATGCTCATTAGCTTTACCTACAATATAAATGACATTTTCCATTAATTCAACTATTTCATGTTGCAAATTAATATACAATGCACCTGAGCAAAGATTTTACACTAAAGTCAAAAATGCTTTAAAGAATGATGAAAATCACTGTAAAATTATTTTATACAAGTTAACTTACACAGAAGCCTAACACTCTACTATGCATCTGTATATACCTATGTACAACTCCTTGTGTATATATGATGTTGTTCATATACGATTTGAGTGCAACATACAATAAAAGAAAGTGAAAGAATGTCATAAAAGTTGTGTGTGTATGTTGATTATGATTCTGTGCAGTTGGTTGTGTTGAAATGGCATTTTGTAGTTGATTGAATGCAAGCTAATGGAATGGAACGAAGAAATGGACGTGCTTCGTACAAGATCCCTTCCTTTGTTACATGTATACTTCCTGTTCCACACAACGCCAACGAGTCGCTAAATGGAGAAAGGAAAAGGAGAAAAACTCTTTCATGTTTAATGTGTGTATGTGTACTGTGTGTGTGTGAGAACGAATCAGAGAGTTAAGAGTTGCTCGTACTAGACACTCTAGAACAAGAAAATCAAGAGAGTAAGAGAAAAGGCAAAAGTTTTGCTTTCAACAAAATGATTGCAAGTGCAATGGTTGTTTTTTAGGTATTTGTTGGTAGTTAGTCCAGTTCCAGGCAGTCAACTATCATCACTCCTCACTCCCATCGACTCTTCCAGGTTCTGATCTGATCTCATTAGCTCAAGTGAAAGATTGTTGTTTTGTCCCGTTCAAATGTCCTTTTTATCTTTGATTGTAAGTGATGTAGCGTAAGTAAGTAAGTGGGATGAGGAAAGAAAGATTCCAAAACAACATCGCCAGAGAGAATCAATGTTCTTCCCACTCTCGGCACTCTCCTACACCCAATACTCATCTCCAGCAACTCTTTTCCCCCTCCGTCACTGTCTTTTGATGCTGAAACGGCTAAATTTCATACAATCTGCTGTGTAACCCCTTTCTTTTATACTTACTGAATAATTTCTTGTTATTTCTACATGCCCTTTGACAGCAGCTTTCTTTTCGTCGCCAGTCTCCATCCTCTTATTGAATTCTAACCGACAGTTATTAAGCTTGATGGCATTCCTGATGTGAATGTGAGATTTTAGTTTGCTCGTTGTAAAAATGCCAAATAATAATGTCTCAGCTCACTATTTAAGATTTCATTAAATCTATAAACAAATCGTACTACAATGATTTTCAAAGAAAGCTTTCTTGGTGTCCTTTTATTCAAGATTTGCAACTTGTCCTGAGACAAGAAAACAAGAAATTATTCAGTTAGTCCCATGAAAGCAAGTTTTAAAATATTTGACGGATTAATGAAAAGTTGTAATATCTACTGTATTTTGTTCTTTTATTTGGAACAATATTATTCACATAGAATGTTTAGATGTTTTCTTGGTAGAGTCCTCGTCTGTAGCATTCAATTAAATGGTACACGTTAAATGATTATTGTCCATTGTACTTGTTTGATTTGCAATCTTGCTGCCAAGAAACGAGAGAAAGCTTGAGAAAGTCCAGTTTTGCACAATACTTGAAGGATTTGTGTTTCTCACACACGAGGAAATACGTTGTGCAACTTTTGGCAAGGTTTTCATTTCCTGTGCAGGAGAAAGTGGGTTGAATCTTGGATTGGATTCTAGCCTTTCCGTCCTAAGTGGACTTTAGTGGAGAGAGCAAAGAGCACCTACCACTAAAACTGCAAGAGATAGAGTTTCTACACGTGCCAAAAATGTTAGGATCCTACTTCCACTTCAAAATCTAAGATTGTGCAACATCTGAATTTTCTCAAGTCAAGGAAGTGCTGGTCAGAGTTAACAAAGTAGCAGGTTCACAGCATAGGTATCAAATAAGAACGCTTTCTGTAAAGAGGTGAATGTAAAAATAAAACCTTACCAAAATTGAACTGTAACTTTGAATGGATAAGAAAGTAACTTTGCAAGTAACTTATTCAGAATAATAAGATTCTAAGATTCGTCTCACAGATCTGATATACTTGATTTAATAATTGTAAAATGTTAGCACACTTAAATTAGTTAATCAGTTTTAAGCTTATTGCTGAGATATTTTGTTATTAACATTCCTAGGTGTATTAGTTAGTATTCTATACTGCATTAGTTAATATGTATTTGAGCGTAAAGAGTTTACTGAAGAAAAATTTCGCAAAATGGTCTCCAAAAATTCATACTCAGTTTATTGGGGAAATGCGTTAAAATATTAGTATGTGGAATGTAATGCAGGAGGTTAGTAGAGCAACCTTGTTCTTTGGTTGTAAGATCTTTACACAGTTTTCTTACGTTATTCAACGTTCGTTTCGGTTCGTTTCCTCGTTTCTTCCTATATCAGATTTTTATCTTTCATCTGTCCCTTCCTTTCATCCTTTATATATTTTACACAGTATTCACATACGTGTGGCATTAGTATGCGTAGGTAGGCATATAGATATAATATGTGTGCTTGTAATTCCAATGTAGTAGTATCCTGTTGCAAAATGCAATTTAGTGTAATAATATATGATTCAAGCAGATGCTAGTGGAATGATATGCTGTAATGCTTACATGTCGTGGACTGACGCATACAGGATGAGTATGAGAAAAAATATTTCCGCTCTGTTGATTTTTCACTTGACACTTGTGCGACGAAACTGCGAGCACGCGAGAGACACATTCCTCTTTTTCCTCAGGAATAGTATTACCACTATTTGTTTCAGTAGGGATATATTGTGTGTGTGCTATACTTTTCTGTATAATAAAGGTGTGAGACGCATACAAATAAAAGGAATAAAAAATCTGAACTTAGTATCTTTCCTTTTTGCGTACATTATAATATTATGTGCTTTACTGTGTGCAGGAATATTATATTCCATTTGTTTATGTATGAATTTTATATACTAAGTATTAAGGTTTTAATATTTTGACATACATGTAGTTTACTGCGTATGTCCCTTGTGTTGCACAAGAACACACATAGCTAATCGACTCACAAAACAGAATTTTCCAGCTATGTCAGTGGATTTTTGTATAGAACATGATATTATTATTATTATTATTGTGAGTAACGCATGAGCTACTTTCTTTCGTTATAAATTCATGCATTGCTTGCGTATTATTTTCCGAGACAGTGCAGACAGAAGAAAAGATGACGAGAATTGTGATTGCTAGCGAGTCGAGTGCTAACAGAACAAATAGAAATGTTTCTACGTCTTGTTACATTTCATGTTATGTCAGAAAATGCGTTGTAGAGTATAATATGAGTAGGTAGAATGTAACAATTTTATTTTAGATCTGGTTTCTTTCTGTTAACTTGCTTTACATGTTTTAGGAAAGTTGATGTCTGCATTTACATTTTGACTTGTTGATACGAGTATAATTGTACTTAAGACAGTTTGTATATTTTCTGTGGTTTGTTTTGTGGTTATTTGAAAATGTAATGCATTATGCACTAAAGAAAGTTTCAAAACGGCAGCACTGCAGCTGAAATCAATTAGAATGGTATCTGCATAAGAAAATTAGCATGTCTATACATTGGGAAGCATTATAGCTACTATTTTCATATAAAGTCATAATTTTTCTGACAGCATAGCATAATTTAGACTTCACATTTGAAATCTGCAAACCCACAGTTTTTTGCATTTGCAGAACTTTCTATGTACATAGTACTGCATACCCAATAATAAGAAATACCACTGTTTCTGTGAATAAAAAAGATGTATATATATTCTCTACGTTTCATTGCCATTGGTCTTACCATTGGTGGAACAAAACTTTGCCTTCTTCTCAATATGCAGAAATTCATGGCACCTCAAGGCAGGCAAAAAGATTTCTTTACCTGTATTGAGAAAAACTATTTTCGACTTTTATGGAACACTTTTTATATCAATTTCACCCATATCCGATTGCCTTTTGCAAGTGACAATGAACATCTTTCCAAGTTTCTCCACAAAAAATTACATCTGCACACATTCACAAAATTCTAAACACTTCTTTCTATTTGGATTTCCAAGAACTTCTATAGAATGTCTTCTATAGAAGCCATGTCCTGCAACAAAGACATAAAAATGTTCGTCGAAAAGTTCTAAATTCCATATCAAACACGTAATTTTAACTTCAAAAACAGAATTTGGTCAATTCGCTTTGTCCACATTTTTACATTTACATTTGGAAAATATTACTTGCACAGTTATACTGTACAATACTTGTGTTTACTAATAGATGACTATTAGGCTGAGGTACATACATAAATCCTTTACAATTTCTAGCTCTTGGCAATATTAAATAAATATTGTAATAATATATCTATTCTGTTTAAACTCTTATGTACTTTTGTATGCTTAGCCTAAGAGAGTCCAATACTAAAGTTAGTAAATATTACTCCGTCAGACTACATTTGAAAAGAAAAATGTAAAAACTGAGCAGTACCTAAATGTACATACCTATGCAATGTAGCACTGCTGCTGCTCCTGCAGTGCTTACATTTAGTGTGGAAGAATTTGGTATTGAGTTCAGTTGAGCAGAGACTCCATGGACCGAGACGAAAGTTTTCGACTGCTGAGAGCTAAACTGTGTTCGTAATTTGAATGTCCATTGTTCCTACAAGAGTCTCATTCTCATGTCCTGCCTCCACATCCCCAACTCCTTGGGTTCTCCATGTAACGAAAAAATTTGCAAAATTCACAAAAGACAAATATACACACAAGTCTAGCAGTAATAGCAAAGTTGCTCCAAAGTGACGTTGTAGAAGTAAGTATGTAGTAATAAGCTAAAGCTTTTTTCTAACTACAGCAGTCTTTACGTCTTTAAATGCTTCCCAATGACTTGGTTCTTCTATACAAACCTATTACTACATTACATACATTGTAAAATTATACCTTTACTCTACTGCACACATACTACTGTAGTAGATATATTTAGTTAATTTAATGTATAACTACTATAGCCTATTCTCGCATAGTACCATCCATTTCCTATGTATACATAGTGTATGGCTATACACACAAATGCAAAATATAGGCTTTTGAGTGCCACATGAGTATATGTTGAGAAAGACTGTAGACTGTAGAGGTAATAGTAATGGCTAAGGTTTGTATAGTTAGTGATGGCGAAAGGAAGTCGTATAGAAATGGCCAGTGCATAGAATGAGTGAGGATTCATGCAGAATTCCTAATGGGTGTTGATTGTCCTTAAATTCCTTGTTCGTATTCCCTTCATTGCTTCAAACTGTCTTCACGTAGGATATTTAACTCTATTTAAGTTCCTCGTGACGTAGTAAGACTCACTGTCTCCAAGCGTCTTATGGATTTCGATGACATGAATTGAAACCAAGTGTATACGACCAAAGTTTTACATGTGTTGTTCAAACTTCACTACGTGTGTTCACATATACCTCTGAGTACCTGAGTAGCCATACATCGATATAACACTTAAGTACTACCATAGACTAAATAGGCAGGAATGTATACTATGCTTTGGCAATAAAGCTAGTGCTGTGTTTCCAGTGAAATTGGAGGAAAGTAAAGTAAAGTAATTGGTTTATAAATAGAAAAGCCTTACGCAGTATACCGAACTGCCGGGTGTACCTACTTTTCAAATGGAATTGGCAAATAATGCATAGCTATAGCTGGTGGTGTAGGTACTTAGGAACGCATTTGTATGTGTGCGAGTGTATAAGGCAAAATAATGCAGCTACTTTGCAAACAGAACGTATCTGGACAAAAGAGCGTCGGAACTGCTGGTGTTGATTGTCGTGTGCGTTCTCGTGGTTTGCATTTGGTTGCACTTGACAAGCTACAGCATTGAAATCATTAGCCGATTCTCTCTGACTTACTTTTAGTATGCAAACACAGTATTTATCTATACTCAGTGGCTAGATGCACTATGTCCAAGTGAGGCTCTGCACTTAAAATGAGTAGATTTGTTTTTAATCTGGGATAGAATTCATACTATTTC